>VDFB02109042.1:45205263-45271255 GCA_007258455.2 Sequoia sempervirens
GCACCCGATGAACATCAAATTTTACATATTTTGTCAGACAGTTTCGTCATATTTTGCAGTCAAATGTATTAGTGTGAGCCTCCTGACTCAGCTTCAATGCCTTGGCGATGAATCAGAGGGTAGGCTGCAGTGCCAAACAAAAGGTTTTAATCTTTTCCTAGTGAGAGATGTACAACTTCCTAACCAACAAAATGATGTATGGCTATGTAGGGGAAGATAGGAGAGAGCTTTTAAGAGAAGCAATCTCTGTGTCTTTTGAATTAATGGTCTCAACCAATTTTGCCATTTTCTTTTTCTCGGACACTAGCTGTTCCGCAGAGCTACTCATTTCTTTATTCCAATTCTACTCAGCTCAGGAGTCATTTGCTAAGTGCATATCTAGAGAAGACTTTGTCTCTTGGAGCTCTTCTTCTAATTGAGCCTTGAGGCCCTTAAATTCAGCCTCTTTTTCTTGTATTTTCTACTCATATTGAGCCTATTGGTGCTCCAAAGCTTCATTCCTCTGCGCCACTCCTTGACTATACTCAAGGCTAAGTTGCTCCAGCTCTTCATTCCTTAGCTGCAGATTTTGTTCCATCTCCATATTCTTAGCCTACAAATCTTTTACCATGGCAGGGTCAATGGTCTGAATCTTTGCAAGTTCACCCTGAAGTCTGTTCCTCTCATCCTCTGCTGCCAGCACCCTCTCTATCATACATGCAACATCCGCCTCCAGGGATTTCTCTTTTTTCTCCAAAAAACTAACCCTCTCCCTTACCACTTTAAGCTACTCATCCTTCTTCTTTAGCTGGCGGCCAGTTTTAAGGAAGTCGGAGGTGACCACCTATTGTGTTTCCTCCATGATCTCAACCTTATCCTGTGGTTGGGCCACCTTCATGTCGAGCCCTACCGCATATATTTCATAATCTTCTGGGTGCATTTCCCCCTAAGGCTTGGTTACTCTTGGGTACATGGTTGCAAACTTCAATTCTTGTCGGGTCTCATCATAAAGAGTCTATATTTTTGGCTCAGCATAAGCACTGTCATCTTTTTCCCTGCATTTTCTCATTCTACTTGCGCGTGCCTCCTTTCCGCAATCAATCTATGCCATAAATTCAACTGGCGATGAAACTAGTCCGCCTGTGAAAGGAGCACCAGAAGGTAGGGCATAGGGATAGGTAACCTTCATAGGCGTGGGCATTTGTTTCTTCTGGAGAGTGATGGTTTGTGGGGAGAAGTGGCCCAAGTTCCAAATCTTGGTTTGAGGCCCAGTAGAAGGGCTAGTCACTTGTAATGATTGAATTGGTGAATCAGCCATAAGACTCATAGATTGGGATGGTGGAGGAGTTGTCAATGCGGTGTCATCCTGTTGCAATGGAAGAGGATCCACAGTAATAGCGGAAGAAGGCGTACTCACAGGGGGCACATTTTTAGAAAGTGAGGCAAGGAGAGCTTGAGCGGCAGTAGTGGGCGTAGGGGTTCACGGAGGAGTAAGGCTGGGTGGAGTGGTCTGTGAGAATTGGGTGAAACCTCCCGAATATGTTGGATTAAAAGTGGGAAACAAAGGGCCAATACTTGTGGTAGGGATCACTGCTGAGACAGGGGCATATACCAAGGAATGAGAACCAAGGGAAGAAGGAGCGAATTTTACCTGTTGATTGGTTGATGGCAGCTCTAGAATCATCAGCGATTCTTCCTCAACCTCAGGCTCCTGGCTAGCTGCAAGCACTTGTTTTCCGGCGGGTTCTTGCCAACCTTCTTTGATAATGCTCTTTGTTCGCTGTCGCTTTGCGGGTAGAGTCTCCTAAGCTTCGACAGTTATTATCGTCTGCTGTTGTGATACCCTGGCTGACTTAGTAGCCCAAGTGAGTGTATGTGAGGCCCTTGATATATTAAAACGCACATTCGTGGCCACATAGGCGGGCTATCCGGGGCCTTTCTCCTTCACCGCAGAGGAGGAAGATGTTGTCGCTTCCTCTTCCTACTCTTCAGACTCATCCTCCGGGTCCCCGCTCTTATTAATACTAGAGTCCGGGTTGGGGTGGTCCTCATTCCACCATTTTTCAAATTCCTTGTCATTCTTCAGACTATCATAAGGGGCATCCAATTGCCTTGTCTCTTGGCGATACCTCCAAAAAGCTTCTATTTTTTCAACAGTCCACTCCTCATCCTTTTGCAACTTATTATACATGGCGCGTTCCATGTGGACATTATCTTTGGCCACCACCACAACAAAGTAGAACTTGTGCCATGGCCCTCTGGTATCTTGCGTAGGAATACGCGCCAGTTCAACAAAATTTTCATCCTTGTCTGCCTGCGGGTTACGTTGCTTCTCCGAGTAAGGTCGGGGAACATGTGTAACTTTCATGTGTGGCTCCGGCAAGTCATTGAAAGGGTTGTAATCCCACTTATCATTTACCAGAACCAACCCTAAATGAGCCAGTTTATCCTGCAATGACTGATTTAATTGTTTCTTTAACAGAGTTATCAATTTGAAATTCTTTGGACAAGTGAAGAATCCTTTTCTCTTGACACTTTTGCTATTGCAGAAGGTAAAATCAATGATACACACCTGCCTATACATTTCAAGTGTGAGTACCCTATCTGTGACGTAGGCGGGGAGAAGGAAAGGTTGACCAGTGAAGCCCCGCATCCGGAGAATCATGAAATCTATTCCTAAGAACTAGTCACAGGCGAGTGTGAAACTCTACATATATCCAGTCTGATCCCTGTCGAGCCAGATTATGTCACCTTCTCCTCGTAAATTATCCAAGACTGGAGTTATGAAATAATCTAAAAATGCATAATAATCATATGACACAGAAAGAAAAGGCGTCCATGTGGATATTAGCTTCCTCTTACCCTATTCATCAAAAATTAATAATTCAAAATACCGGGCGAATAAATCTGAGTTTTGATGTAGGAACATGTGAACCAGGAAAGAAATAAATCTAAACTTTCCCTCCGTCAGGTAATTCTTTATTTGTCGTATCATGTCATCTACCATGAACTCAACGAAATCATACCAGAAGGTATCGTGTTGTTTGCAGAATTGGAAGGCCAGTCCCAGTTGAAAAGTTTCCACCATCTCGTCAGAATCTCGACCGCATACAAAAACTAGCATGGACATGGCATCCTACATATCCTCGCATAATGCACCGCACGGCAATAGAATACTTGGCAGTTTAGCACCTGAGACGCTTTTCTTCCCAATCTCTTCCAACAAGAAATCTGAGTTCTTTTTCATCGCCCTCCATGTTTTTTCTCCTTTGCCAAGGTAAAAGGACTCAATGTTCTCTCTTCTTTTACTTGGGTCCGAGATGCATAGCATATGCCAAATGGCCTGTGGGGTGATGTGAACTCTTAAGTTCCAACCCTCGATGTAGCAGGTGCTAGGGTTATAACACTGGATGGCAGCGTCAACTATCTCCGGGAAGTAGTGCACCAGCAGGACCATGTATTGTGGAAGACCATTGTACCAAACCTTCATTGTTGTAGACATGTCTACCTTTGTTGCCGTCAACCTTGCACAGGCTGCTTCCCTTAAGGATTTAGGGTTTTTTGCGAGCTGTGGGTCATAGATATTATCCCATTTCTTCTCAACCCTTTTCTTGTTCTTGCAATCTTTGGGCCTGCTCAGTTCTATCATATACGCCCTCTTCAGCTTGTTTGGTATACCAAGTGTAGCATACGCCAAATCCTCATAGACATACACATCCTCTAACGACCGTATGGTTGTAAACAACTCCTGACCAATTTCCTCTTGCATTTGCTAAGATGAACTCTCCGACATTTTTCTTTAGATGAAGACTTTTGTGAGTTCTGGACTCTGTTATTTTTATCCAGCTCTGGATACTCTAAAAACTTCTTTGCACCTTGAGCTTTGGCATTTTTGAAAAGACTTTGAATCGTTAAAAATTTTCATGCAATATTTGGCTATCTTTTTTTCAAGGTGGTAGAGGAAAGCATGCTTTTTGCATTTAATTCGGCATGTACCGTTAATTTTGCGATTTGTGCAAAATGAACTACTTGCCATTTTGAGGTGGCAAAAGCTCATTATTGCATTTGGAAACCATGTGATATGTTGTGATTCCCTTGAAACTTGAGCCGACAATTTACTTTTTAACCTTGCGTTAGTATGTGCTGGTAATTAATATCCTGGCCGGAATGATTAAGCCAAAGCAAACGATCACGGCCTGAAAAGATATGGATATTGCCTTGGGCTCTGAGAAATGCCTGTGAGATGACACAATAGCCTACGACTGTGCCACTCATTGTCAATGAGCGCTACCTTTGTAAAGCTAATTAATT
The DNA here is from genome assembly GCA_007258455.2 of Sequoia sempervirens. Lineage (NCBI taxonomy): Eukaryota > Viridiplantae > Streptophyta > Pinopsida > Cupressales > Cupressaceae > Sequoia > Sequoia sempervirens. The sequence continues at coordinate 45,209,554 of VDFB02109042.1, forward strand.
AGCTCCTATTAATCTAGCACGCATTGAACCATACCTCCGCAGATGCAACTGGTCTAGAAATGTGAGCAAACGTAGGCACACCTTTCAAGTTGGCATCTAGTTATCATCATGTTTTTTTAAAAATGGATTAGCATGCGTCTTCTTATATTTTCTATAAATAGGCTAGTAAGTAGTGAGGAAATCATACTTAGCATTTGAATAGTGATAGGTTGTTAGCATAGTTTTAAGCAAGTTTTTTTCACAGGCTAGGTGGTAGGTAAGTTTCAGTATTGGTTAGAAGGTATAAGCATAGTGTCAGAATCATGGATACTCCTATCCAGTTAACCTCTTATAAGTCACAGACAATGTTTCTGGGGGAGGTTTTGACTAGGTGGCTAAAAAGAATGGTCAAGAATAAGCATTCTTTGGTTTTGGTAGCCATAAAATGGGTTCTAGGTAGGGACTACATAGAGTACGAGGATAAGTACCATGCAAATACTGATATCTGTTCACACTTTGTAGCGTCGATGTTAGACATTGGCATCCCCAGGCCTCTCATCCTGAAGCTAGTCAAGGAAATGTTTCCTAGAAAGTACCCGAATGGCCTAGGTGAGGTTGTTGCTTATGCTGCATATGGGCTAGGCCTGCCATCAACCAGTGATCTCTGTCACTATATTGAGGAAGAAGCGGTAGTTGTATGGCTGTCATTTCTCAGTGGATTTCACCTTTAGACACGTGATGAGCATCGACAGAGGGCTACCCAGGCCTTGCACTTTTTGTTTCGCAGCTACAACGTGATATTGTTCTATGACGTCGATTGGTATACCGACTTTAGGAACCTGGTGTTTCCCCCACTAATGGCGGTTGTGCCGAATGATGCTACCTCTGCTGCCGAAGAACCTGCTAACGAAGACACGGAAGGCGTGGCTGTAGAAGAAGTGGTAGACACTACTATTGTCACGTCAATTGTTGCCTCCTATGCCCTTGGATGAAAAGCCTCCCTGCTCCTGAAAAAAATGCCTCTTAGTTTTCTTTATTTCCTGTTGTTGCATAAACCACCTGCCTTACAGTTTTGTATATAAGCCTAAAAAATGCTATAATTTTTTGCATATATGAAGGAAAAGCTTGAATAGTCGTATACTTTTTTGGATTATGGCTTCCTTAGCCATTTTGCAATGTAAAACAAAAGAACATATATAAATAGATATATATCTTTATAAAAATTCATGGCTCTTTCTTTCATTCTGCATTTCAATTTTATGGGCTCTTTTACAGCATATGTGTTTATTTTCCTTGCACATGGGTGTGTTTAAAATGTAAGCAATCCCGCTATCCTATCCTCCGTAATAATGGGTTATTTTCATAGAAGCACAAACCAATTTCGAAAAAGATCGGCCAAATAAAGGGAAATAAAATAAAATCATTATTCACATATGTACAAAAATAGAACTCGACACTTAATGGAACAACTTAAGATGAATCCCATTGACAGAGATTTCTAAGGGTTCATGTTCCATATTTTCTAACTCGAAAGCATTATGCTCCTTGCACTGAATGATTTTAAAGAGACCCTCCCATAGGCTATCAAATTTACCATGTTGACCTGGCTTAGAAGCCCTTTTATCATACTTCAGTACTAAGTCTCCGCACTTTAGGCCTTGGTCAGAAGCCTTCTTGTCAAACCATTGCTTGACCACTTGTTGGCGGTTTGTCATGGCTATTAGGGAATTCTCCCTTTTTTCTTGTACTTCTAACAGTTCGGCAAGCCGAACCTCCATGGCACCATTTTGTTCTATCTCGAGAGATTTCAACAATTGGAGTGCTAAAATCTCCATAGATATAGGTAGTAGTGCCTCTTTCTTGTATACCAACTCATAAGGCAAAGTCTTAAGGACTTGCTTAGGAGTTATGCAGTTTTACCAGAGCACTGCTCGAAGGTTTTTATGCCATTCCCTCTGGTGTTCTAAACCAATTCTTTTAAGGAGCTGGACTAGGCTCTTGTTTGTTGACTTTGCTAGGTTATTTCCCTGCGGGTAATAATTTGATGATGTCCTGAGGAATATGCCATTCGTTAATGCAAAGCAACATACCTTTGTGCCTAGGAAATCTCTGGCATTATCGGAAATGATAGTCTTCGAAGGACCGAACCTTGTCACCAGCTCTTCGAGGAAATCTACAATCTATGTTTCTGTTGCGCTTTTAAGTGGAACAACCTCCGTCCATCTTGTGAAGTAATTTGTGGCGGTCAAAATCCACTTGTGTCCGCCACTAGAAGCTGGATTAATCATCCCGATAAAGCCCAGGCCCCATTGTACAAACGGTTCATCTGCCACTATAGGTTTGAGAGGCATTGCAAAATTCTTCCTTTTGTCAGTAAAGAACGGGCATTTTTTGCAAGATTTTACCAAAGAGTGGGAGTCATTGAAAAGTGTAGGCCAATAGTAACCTGTGCACATAATTTTGATGGTGGTGGTCTTAGCAGAGAAGTGTCCGCCTGTAGCGTTGTTGTGGAACGCGTCAAGGATCCTCTTTGCTTGCTCCAGAGTAATGCATCATAGGAGAAGACCATTGAAATTTCTATTGAAAAGGACCCCCTCCACTAGCGTATATCCACAATTTTGCAGCTGATAGTATCTCCTCTTTTAGGATGAGAGATCTGGCAGATACTTTCCTATTCACATAAACCTCATTCTATTTATCATCCAACAACCCTCTGATTCTGGCTCATTTATCAGGACAAGCTCTGGTTGCTCGCCTGCGACGGGTATCTCCTCATCTTGTGCCATGTATTCGCACAATCCTCTTCCTCTAATAGTTTTAGTGGGTTTGACCTCAATGTCATAGTCAAAGATCTTGGTGATCCAATTAGCTCTTTTTTCTATGATTTCCCCCTCCATGATATATTCGCACACACTAGAATGTGCGACATAAACAAACACCTTGTTGCAAGAAATTAGATGGCAGAACTTTTTAAGTCCCTTTACTATTGCAAAGGCCTGCCTTTCGACGAAATTATAATTCGTCTCATATTCCTTCAAGGTCCGGGAGTAGAACGCCACTGGATGTTCTCCCTTTCCTTCATCATCTTTTTGGGTTAGGACAATAGCGATATTGGACTTGCTACTGAATGCATACATTATAAAATCCTTAGATAGATCTAGATTAACCAGTACTGGAGCTATGGAAATAGCTTCCTTGACTTTTTCAAAGGCTTCCTGAACTTCAGTCATCCACTTGAATGTCTGATCCTTCTTAAGCATCAGGGTGATCAGCTTAATTATTCCCGCGAAGTCGGAAATAAACATGCTAACAAAATTTACTTTTCCTAGGAAGCACTGAACACCTTTCTTATTCACCAGAAGGGGAAGTTCCTTGATAGCTTTCACCCGTTCAGGGTCGATTCAAATTCCTTCCTTAGATACCACATGTCCTAATAGCTTGCCTTGCGGTACTCCGAATACGCATTTTTTTGGATTTAGGGAAACCCTGAACTCCTGGCACTTTTGAAAAACTATTTCTAAGTGATCAAAATGATCATCCTTAGATTTAGAAAACATAGTAAGATCATCCAAATAAATTAGAATAAACTTATTGATTAGTTTGTTGAATGCGATGTCCATCGCCCGTTGGAATGTTGCCCCTGCATTGGATAAACCAAAAGGAATTTTAGCATATGCAAATGTTCCTCACTTTGTGGTGAACGTGGTCTTGTGTTGATCCTCTTATTTAACTCGGATCTGATTGTAACCGGAGAAACCGTCCAACAGAGAAAACATTTCTGATCGTGCAACCGTTTGTAATATTGACTCCATAGAAGGCAACAGATAGTGGTCCTTTAGGGATGCCCTGTTTAGGTCTCAGAAGTCCACACACAAACAAATATCTCCATTATTCTTTCAGACTGGGACCAGATTGGATACCCAAGTAGTATGCTTGATTGAGAAGACAATGCACGACTCAATTAGCTTAGTTAACTCTTGCACCATTTGCACTTCAATTTTAGGGTTTACTGGCCTCTACTTTTGTCAGACTGGTTTTGCACATTCTATCAGCTCAATCGTGTGCTGAATGATATCAGGATCGTATCCTTCCAAATCATCATAGGACTAGGCCACTACTCCATATTTTTTACATAAACTGATGAGTCTTTCTTTATCATGGTGTGGGATGTCTTTCCCGACTCGAAGATTCCATCCATCTGAGACCCGAAGGTCCACGTAATCACTTTTTTCTGCTACGAAATTCCACCTATCATTTCTTGCATCATCACAATCAAATTTTTTTTTAGAGTAACTAATCCTTTCAGAAGCTTGTTATATTTGAGCTGCATAATTTGTCCTTCATAAGCTTCGACAATCTTTGGTTAAAGCTGATCGACGAATTCCCCTGACTGTTGGATGAACGAGGCGATGTGTTCATCACTTTCAAAAACTTGTCAACTTTGATCATTGTCAGGAATCGCCGATCGGACTAGTACTCGTACTGAATGTTCGTTATGTATAAGGTCAGAGGTAGGATCAAACTGAGCACCAATCGCGGCCATGCGATCTGCATCGCTATTTTGTCCTTGGAGAATAGTCTGGATGTCGAAGGCTTCAAAACCCTCAACCAGGTCCCAAAATCGGTGCCAATAGGATCTCATGCAGACATTCCTTGCCATGAAAATTCTTCAGACTTGGTTGACTACCAGTTCAGAATCTCTGAACACCATTAATTTCTTAATGCCCATTCATTCTGCAAGGCTTAAACCTTGAACTAATCCTTCATATTCAGTCTCATTATTTGAGCAAGCGAAATGAAAATGGAAAGACCTTAACAATTTTTCATCTTGTGGGGATATTAGATATATCCCCACTCCAGCACCCACTTTGCTTCTTGCTCCATCAAAGTACAACGTCCATAGCTCATTTGCTTGGCTACCTTCAGACTCTTTGGCAACCTTTGGGAGCACTTGGTCTTCATCATAAATTACATAGGTGCCCAATCCTGTGGCATGATAATTTTTGAAAGGATCATTGTCCATGTGTTCACTCAACGGAGCATCTTCTTTTTTATTCCGGTCTCTGCTCACCTTTTCTTCCTCTAGTAATTCAACACAATACATTTCTTGCTTGGTGATAGAGGTATGTGCGGCTTCAAAATTGATCAGGGCTTCATCTACTACATGTTCAAAATGCAAAGCCTTCGATTCTATCTTCATTTTTGTGCCATTCTTGGTTCTAAGAATCAGATGTGACCAATCCAAGGACAGGTATCCACCCACCTTTGAAGTAAATTCTCAGGATAGACAGAGACCAAACATAGGAGGAACATCTATGATCACAGTGTCTTGCGGCACCGTGATACTAGGGCAAGAAAATAGAGTTAAAGGAAGTGCTTTGATGACACCTACGATTTCAACTTTGTTCCCATCAAGCTGCATTACCCCCCTTTTCATAGGTTCATAGCTGAGTCTTAAAGCTTCGGCTATCTGTTTAGGCATAACCGTGGTGCTAGCACCAGAATCAATCATAACATTGTGCAATAACTTATTCCCTATAATGAGAGTCAAGAAGAAGGGTTGGGGTTTTAACTTATCTCTAACCACAATAGGGGATTCCTTTGTATTGTTTGTAAAGACTTTAGCGGGCGGTATTTTATTAACAACCTCTGCACTGGAAAACTGCTCTGTTGGTGCTGTGTTGACCTCTTCTTGAAGCGCCTTTTGTAATAGCATCTTTTTCTCTGGGATAGCTAGAATTTCCCATAGAGACAAATTAGCAGATGACTTCTTCAATTATTCTACCACATTAAAAGGTGACAAACTCGAAGGTTTTTTCTCCTTGGCTCTTGCTGTAATAATTTCCCTTTGTGGTTGAGATGTTGGCGGGACGGTAGAAGTGCCAAGAATCTAATTGAAAGCACCTTTGAGTTGCAGGCTGGCCGAATGCGGAACAACCGACTCGCCGGAAAATCTCCTCTTTGAGCACGTGTTATAATCAGATTGCACTTGCGGTGTTTTGGATATGAACGTATCATTAGCAAACACTGTTTCTTCTTCCTCCATCTAGGAAAAAAGTGCATGATCAAGAGCGATATCAGATTCTTGTTCTAGAGACATTCCTTGCATTTGCACAGTAAGAACTGCACTCTCCATTTGTGGTGAGGCATATATATAACCTTCGTGTTTTGTCACCACACCTTGGCTGTGTTGCTCCACCACCTTTTGTTGCAAGTTGCCACTCAGATAGTTCTGGGGAATATGCGCATCGCTGCAAGGGAAGCACCACAGATTGATGTCATCAATGAGGTTGTTCTGCCCTGCAGTTAATTCCCTACTCGAGCTTGGTGAAGCGCTCGTCAGCGGAGTAGCCACCGACACCATTTGGTTGGTGGTTGGAGCTGGTGGATTAGTGCGAGGGTGCCCTGGTGCTGATTCTGCTGATATGAGGACCGCCCGCCTTGATAGTTTTGATATGCAGGCTTCAGAGGCATTGATTGGTTCCGCTTAAGAGTAGCTATATCATTTTCCATGGTCTGCAACATCTCTTTAAGGTCGCTCATTTCATCTTTGGACGAACCCGATGTAGAGGCTACATTTTGTGGGGATGCCACATATGTGTACATCAATTGGGGAGTTGTGGGCACGCTAGTTGACACGACTTCTTGTGCGGGAATCAATATTTTAGGAAATATCAGCATAATAGGTCTAGGAGGCAACTTTCCACAATCTATCAAATGATTCTCAACTTTGACAGCGACACCATAAGCATCTGGTAGAGTAACTCCTCCCAAAGACTTGATCATCATAGAAATGTTAGAATTGATGGACTTTAGATAAAATATGAATGCCAACTTAGGAGTCGGGCATATAGTAATAGGGATCCTCTGCTAATTTGTGTGAAATTGGGCATTAAAGTCCATTAGAGCCTCATGGGGGGCTCGTTTTATGACAAATAGTTGATAATGCAGTGAAGAACGATCTCTGTCATTTGAGAACCTCTCATAGAACAGATCTCCGAGCTCGTCCTAGGTGTGAATAGTGCTAGGTGACAGTGTTCGATACCAATCCAACACCTTGCCTTTAAAGACGTGGTGAGAAGCCTTAGAGCTACATTATGCGCTATAATCCTGTGTACCAGACACACATCCACCACATCCTGCAAATGTTCTGCGGGTGTTCTTGAGCCATCTTTGGTAAACTTGGGTATAACTCTCATAGCTGAAACCAGGATAGCGCCCCAGACAGTGGGTGCTACTGGGGCTGCTAGGGGACTTCTGACATCCCATGCCACATAATTTCTATTGGCGGCCGACAACATGGTTAGAGGAATGGGTGGCGGGAGTTGAACGATTACCAACTAATTTGTGGCTTGCATTGTTCCTAGTGGAGGTAGTAGCAAACTGAGGTTGCCTGCGGTTTGGGATCTAGTTACAAGCCGATGGCTCATATACCCTTCTAAAACACAAATTCATTTAAGCTTGGTCCCACTGGGCGTACTAGAAAAAGAACAAACTGTTGACGCCAAAATTTGACGAGGTAACAGTGTCTTATGGAAAACTCAGTTTATGGGGGACCTTTTGCGCTAAACTGAGTGACCTCTGGGTTTTTAGAGAAGTTGAATTATTCTATAATGGGGTTTGGAAAGGGAAAAGGAAACAAATATAATAAAATAAATTCTAACCTAAGGTGATGCGCCAAGACTTAATGATATGCACGATAAATCATAGATCTAAGGGTCTGATTGGTGTTTGTGGTGTTCCAAAAAATTAGAAACTGAAGATTACAGCATAGACAATCCATTCATTGACATAAAATAATATTGCATACATTCCTACTGCCAGGAAGAGTCTTTAGACATGGTCTAGGTCAGTAAACTTGCATTCAACATATATAGAAGTTCTCAAATGAAATGTCCAGACAATAAAAACACAGTTTACAGTTTGATCAAATAGCATGAAAAATAGAAAGGTCGAACAATTGGCACAGTCTGAGAGTCTTTGCAATAAAATAAAACAACAATAAAGGCCTGGTGTCTTTTTCCAAAACTAGTGTTTCCTCCAAATTCCAGACCCTCTTCTCACAATAGAGAAAAGCATATATAGCAGGAAAAAACCCACTGCTTCAGAGAGCAGTAACAGAAAAGATTTCGCAATCCCCCAACAATGATGCAAAAATTAGAATATTCCCTAAGCCATTGCAACATAAATGATTTGAAACCAAGCATCTGGTCATTCTAGGCACAGGTGCATCCTTTGCAAATGATGGCGGTGGTCCTGACAAGGCTTAATCAGATAAGTGTCACCATCCCACGCAAATGATTATGACACGTAGTGGCCAATAGCAACATTTGGTTCATCTGGTCTATCGCCCGAATATGAGATCCATTGACTAGGCACGTGGCAGCCTTTCACTGCCTGTATGAACCTCTCTCTCTCACAGCTGAAGACTTGCGCTAAGGTTACACGTGTCAAATGGGTGGAGCACTTAACCAATAGTGGAGGGAACAACCACCAGCCGAGCACAAAAGAGACACGTGGCAGCATTTCCCTGCCTGCGTTTGTTACTTCATCTCTATGCTAAAATATTTGTGAATAGCAAACATGTAGCAAGAGTACACCGCAGATAACAATTGCGGGTCCTACCAAACCCTTTTGGGAATGAGGGTTTTGTGGCACTCGAGCGGAGCCCAATGAGGTAGCAAGAAAGAATGATCAAAAGTATCCCACAACCACGACACGTGGAAGCATAGTGGGGTTTCCTGGGATGCGAAAGGAATGCAAAAAATTAGGGTTGCGAGGAGTAGACACATGGAGTGGGAGAGCAGAAAGATAAAAGGCCAAGTTGATTACTTGCAATGCACAGATTGATGCATAGAGGAAAATACACCTGAAGGGAGCTAGTTAAATATTTATTAACAACTTTTGGCGACTATCAGGGGCATTTTTCCTAAGGAACGAAGAACCTAAAATTTCTCTGGTTTATAGGCCAGAGTGCCATTTCATTAGACAATGGGGTCAGAGATTGGAAAGAGCTGCCTGCAGAGGTGACCATTCATCCTCAGATGGCTTCACCATGTTGCGCAAATTCTCCTGTGCTCCACTTAGATCAATAGTTTCTTTGTGAGGTAGTGTATTAGGTAAACTGGCCCCTGCTTCACAATGAAATAGTAGCTGTGCAAGCAGATGAATCACCCCCTCAATGATAGTCGCTGTGGGAGGATGACTGAAATTCTTGAAAGCCTTCGAATCATTTTCCTTCTCTTCTATCTTTTCCGCAATCTGCTCAGCCGTGGCAATAGAGCCATTTTCAAGGAACGGGGATGACAAACCTATCTTGTTTAACTCAGAGAAACTCCCTCGTATGTTGTTCAGTGTCTTGCACAGAGTAGCTATGGCTGCTTTAGTGCGCTGGAAGACGGAGTGGCAATTGATGAACTTTTTTTCTGTTTGAGCAGCAACATCCTGATCTGGCAAGGTTTTCATTAGAGATCGAGTATAGCTTGGTGAGCAGATATTTTGCTTTCAGAACCTTCTCCAAGATGAATTGTGGGAATTGCTCAATCATATCATGAGCCTCTTGGCTCAGCTTCGATGCCTTGGCGATGAATTAGAGGGTAGGCTGCAGTGCCAAGCAAAAGGTTTTAATCTTTTCCTAGTGAGAGATGTACAACTTCCTAACCAACAAAATGATGTCTGACTGTGTAGGGGAAGATAGGAGAGATCTTTTAAGAGAAACAATCTCCGCGTCTTTTGAATTAATAGCCTCAGCCAATTCTTCCCTTCTTTTTTCTCGGACGCTAGCTATTCCGTAGAGCTGCTCATTTCTTTATTCCAATACTCCTCGACTTGGGAGTGATTTGCTAAGTGCATGTCCAGAGAAGACTTTGTCTCTTGGAGCTCTTCTTCTAATTGAGCTTTTAGGCCCTTAAATTCAACCTCTTTTTCTTGTATTTTCTGCTCATATTGAGCCTGTTGGTGCTCCAAAGCTTCATTCCTCTGCGCCACTCCTTGACTATACTCAAGGCGAAGTCGCTCCAGCTCTTCATTCCTTAGCCGCAGATTTTGTTCCGTCTCCAGATTCTTAGCCTGCAAATATTTTACCATGGCAGGGTCAATGGTCTAAATCTTCGCAAGTTCACCCTAAAGTCTATTCCTCTCATCCTTTGTTGCCAGCGCCCTCTCTGTCAGGGAGCTAAGAATGTTACAGGGAAGACTGTTGGCCATCCGCCGGTTCATTGCACAATTAGCTAATAAATTCCAACCTTTCCAATATCTCCTATGTAAGGGCATCCCCTTTATGTGGACTGACAAGTGCCAAATAGCTTTTCAACAAATCAACTTTTATCTTTTGGCACCACCAATCTTAATTCCACCCATTGAGGGAAAACCTCTGATCCTGTACATTTCGGCGACCACCGTAGCACTAAGGGCATTGCTTACGCAAAATGACCATGAGGAGAAAGAAGGAGTTATATACTACATCAATTGCACATTGGTCGGATATGAACTCGACTACACATCCATTGAATGTGCCTGTCTTGTAGATGTCTTTTCTGCTCAGAAATTACGTCATTACATGTTGAATCATAAAACACACTTAGTGACAAACATAGATCCATTGAAGTATCTCCTCAATCAGGCAACATTGACAGGACGTTTGGCAAAATGGGTAATGATATTGAGTGAGTATGACATATAGTATGTGGAATGCAAGGCTATAAAAGGAAAAATTGTAGTAGATCAACTTGCAAATGCTCCCATACAAGGCGATCATCCGTTAGAGGTCAATTTCCCAAATGAATCCATCTTGCAGGTAGAACCAAAATCACCTTGGAAGCTCTATTTTGATGGATCTCACACAGGTCATGGCTCAGGAGCAGGAATATTATTCATCACACCACACGGGGACTCTATCCCTAAGTCATTCAGAATTTCCTTCCCTTGCACAAACAATGTCGTTGAATATGAGGCACTTGTCACAGGGCTCCGTATGGCTATCAAATGGAAAATAAAAACACTTCTGGTCTTCGACAATTCTCAGTTGGTCATTAACTAGGTTAATGATGAATATGACACCAAGGATGAAAAATTGATGCCCTACAAACACATGGTTGATAGCTTCCTGTCATATTTCTACATGATTGCTTTTGAGAAAGTTCCCAGGGCACAAAATAAGGAAGTAGACGCAATGGCTATGATCGGGTCTCTCCTAGACATTCCCGGCAACGTGCTGCAATTTGAGTTCTTAGTGGAACAACCGTTGGTTCCTACTTATGATATTCCTAAATTAGAAATGGTATGTGAGGTTGTTGGTCCCAATTCACCTTGGTATCAAGAAATATATGATTACCTCCAGTCCCAGACACTTCCACTGAACCTTTCCAGCAACCAATGCAAGTCCTTTATCCGCAAAGCTGCTCGTTACACCATCATCAGTGACACCCTCTACTGACGCAGCTTTGACAATACCCTTCTTCAATGTCTTAACATTGACGAAGCACGAACAACCTTACGTGAGGTACATGAGGGTATATGCGGATCTCATTCGAGTGGCCCAACATTAGCTAAGAAGATAATGAGACTTGGGTATTACTAGCCGACAATGGAAAAGGACGCTCTTTAGTTTGTGAGAACATGTCATAAATGTCAAGTACACAGTGATCTAATTCACGCACCAACACAAGAGCTTCATCCAATCACTTCTTTGTGGCCCTTTGCACAATGGGGACTCGACCTCATGGGAAAAATCCATCCTACCTCATCTAATGGCCATAAATTCATCATTACTGCTATTGAATATTTTACCAAATGGATTGAAGTTGTTCCCCTCACTTACATAACCATCAAGCAAATTTCCAAATTCATCCTCAACTACATAATATGTTGGTATGGTGTCCCACAATCCATCATCACAGACAATGGTCGTCCCTTCAAAAATTAGGACGTCCATGAGATTTGTGAATGCTTTCATATCCAACTCCATTTATCCATGCCCTATTATCCCCAAGGAAATGGTCAAGCTAAGGTGTCTAACAAAATAATTATCAAAATTCTTAAAAGGACTATCAATGACGTTGGCCATGACTGGCATCTCCAAGTCAACCCCACCCTATGGGCCTATTGCACAAGCATTCACATGCCTACTAGCGCCACCCCATTCACCTTGGTCTATGGATCTGAAGCTATATTTCCCATTGAGGTCAAAATCCCCTCCTTACAGGTCTCCTTGAAGGGATTAATTGATGATGAAGAGTACCGATAGTCTCAACTGCATGAGCTGGAAATGTTGGAAGAGCGAAGAAAAAATTCCTTGAATCACTTACAGGTATATCAGAATCGCCTTTGCAGAAGCTATAACAAAAGAGTAATGGTTCGAAAGTTTGAAATTGGTGATTTGGTCTTAATGCAAAACCCAAGGAATTAAGCTGATTGCGAGAAGCCTGACAAGTTCGAGCCAAATTGGCTGGGTCCTTACATCATCACTGCTGCATTTGATTATGGCGCTTACTAGTTAGCTACTCCAGATGGGGAACAATTGATAGAACCTATCAATAGTTTGCATCTATGCAAGTTCTACACATAGCATCAGAGAGCTTGGCCAAAAACAACAAAAATACAAAAAAAATGAAAAATACAAAAAATCGTCACCTTGATGAAAACCTAGAAAATAGGTGTCTTGGTGACACCAAAAAAATTAGAAAATAGTAAAGAAAAATAATTTGTCCAATAGTGAAAACCACTTCGGTGGCGCTACCATGGTGAAAACTTGGAAAACAGGCACCATGCATAGGCAATCTTTTCTTTGCCATCTACTATCACTCCATCTACCTTTGTCCATAATAAATGCTCGATCTTCCGACACCCTCATGACATTCGTCATAAATTATTGCTATTTATGTCCATTGCTGACAACGGTTGACATCATGTCTCGCATATCCTTCACTTTTCATCTCGAGCACACCCTTTTCCATCTCCTTCATCTTGGATAGTCCTAAACTTGACTGGGGGCAACACTCTTATCACCTAACTGCAGTGGGTCTCGCATATGGTCCCATAAAAATAAAAAAATATCCTAAAAAAATTCCATAAAAATCATAAAAAATCTTGAAAAAATCCATAAAAATCATAAAATGTCTTGAAAAAAATTCATAAAATTCATAAAATGTCCTAAAAAAAATCCATAAAAATCATAAAATGTCCTGAAAAAATCCATAAAAATAAAAAATGTCCCAAAAAAGAAATCCAAAAAAATCAAAACATGTCAAAAAACACAAAAACATCCAGATAACACTCAAAAATCCTAAAAATAGAGTCAGAGTCAGTCAGGTCAGTCTTTGTCCCTGTCGAACTATGAGGTCTCTGAGTGCATGACGTAGGCAAGACCATCATCGATGTGCCCTCAAGGCCCCCGAGGTCCAGTCCCTTAGGGTTCGTTGGGTCAAGTCAAAAAAATTTCAGTTCGTCTTCCATATGTTTGTCTCGTCCCTGTCGAACTATGAGGTCTCTGAGTGCACGCCGTAGGCAAGGCCATCTACCAATGAGCCCCCAAGGCCACCTAGGTCAATCCTTTAGGGTTCGTCGTGTCAATCAAATAAGTTATACATAGTCAAACTCAGACACAAGACAATAATTGAAACATCAACATTCAAATCATGGACCAACATACAACATAGTCTAATCAGTCATCAAGTCACAAATCAGTCAAATTGCCAAAACAATGTCAACCTATCCACTTTATGGTCCCCTCCAAGATGCGTCCTTCTTGGAATTGGGCCCCGTCAAAAATGTCATTTTCCTTTTCAGGATGTGTCTTTCCTGATGACAAGCTCCATCACATAGTCATTGGTCTTTTTCAGGATGTGTCCTTCTTGATGACAGACATTGTCAAACCGTTAAAATTGTTAGACTATAAAATCATCAAACTATCAAACCGTCAAGCATTCAACCTTCGACAGACAAATATTGGCAAACATATTGAATGGTTGTTGATTTTACGGGTCTATTTTGTCTTATCTTTTTATCATTTTGTCTCTTGGTCATGTTACCAGCTACCTCAAGGATGTCCCATGAAGGATTTAGAGGTGCAATGATGTCTCGTGACCCGATTTTCTTTGATTGTTGTCTTTGGTGTGTCTTGAAAAAAAGACTGGGGCAACTTAGCCCTTAGTATGAGTTAAGACATTCCTTGTCTGCGACTGTCTGTTTTTTGCAAGTGGATGACCTTGCACACCTTGGTCTATGTCATATCATGGTATTTATTGTCCATTTGTCACATTTTACCACCCAATGATGATTATGCAACACCTATGACGTTATTTGGAAAAATATTGAAGTATTCCTTTTTCATCCTAACATCCATGTCTTCCATTCCTTCATCCTCTCGTCTTCTCATCCATTTCGAGAGCACACTCATATTCTTTCAACCTGTTTTTTCTCTCGAGGGGGCATACCACTACCTCCTCATCATCCTTCCTCTCCTCACTTTCACACTGGGGCATATTTTTTGACTTGTTCTTTGACACAACGCGATAAACTACATTATGTCAAAGAGGGGCAAAATGTAGACACATAAAAATGGCCTAGACCCGCATATCTCATTTTTCTATGACAACCACACTTCTCCCTCACCTACAAATAGATAATTACCATTAATTATTTAATAACATGACCATTTATCCTTAATTAAATAAATTTATTTATTTAACCCACTTTCCATCCCAACAAATAAATAATTAAAATAATTATTTATTTCCTTTTGACTCTTTCCCATTTATGAATTAAACCATTATTTAATTCATAAGTCAACCTTCCTCCATAAATCAAATAATTTCTATTATTATTTGATTTTCCAACTACCTCTTATTCTATCTCATTTATTTTCCACCATTGATTTAATTGGTTAAATCTCAACCCTTCATTTCAAAGCTTGCCCTAACTTTGACCTAATGTTTCCCTAACCCTAATGCTCCTTATCACATTGATTCCTAGCCTTTGATTTTAGGGATTCATCAGCTTTTAATCCTGACCATCCATTCTCAATTTGGAACTCTTTAAAAGGCTCTCTCTCAAGCCATTTTGGACACAAGTTATTTTCAGCATGCTTGAGAGTTTTTGAGTACTTGAGCAACCACACTACTTCAATATTTTTCTTGTCTAAGGCATAGGTGATAGTTGCACTTCAAATCTGAGGGCAATTATACAATTTTCAGCAAGATGGAGAAGGCCAATGGAGGTCAACCAATGGAGGCTTGAAGACTAGGTGATGTTGTTTCACTATTCTTATGCTTCTTGTTTTCATTGTGCTCTATTGTTGATTGGGGATTTAGTTTTATGCTACTTGCAATCTAACTTGAAAACTTTTCTCTAATACATTTTGAAGGTTTGAATCACATATGTTTATGTTTGTGTTTGTTTGAATTTATTAATGGGTGGATATGTTGTGGATGGTATATATTATAAATACCATGACAAATGAAAATTAATGAAATATACACACAAGCAAACAATCAAGCCTGCACAAGGATACAAGATAAAAATGATCTTGCCCCTAGTCAAGATGAAAACTAATTGATTAATTGATTGATTGATGATGATGATAGCATTGTTGATGTGGGAAGGATGCATCTCAAAAACAATGCGAGGATTGGGAAATACATATCTTGATGATGATAATATGATGAAAATAGATCAAGGTTTGCAGCAAGGTTGGGAACAAAACCAAGGGATGTTTCAGATGATGTGCTAGATTGTATAGCAAGATTGCATGGATTAGGATTTTTGCATTTGGATGGACTGGTTTTAGAATTGGTTGGATTATGGAGGGATGTTTGGATAGGTGGACTGGAATGGAAGATTGGTATAAGGCCCAACTAATGCTTAGTAAACTTGGTGAATTTCACACAATTTAGAGGGGGAACCTAATTGAACAATCCACTAAACCCTTGTAAAGACTCCATTTAATTATCAGTCAGGGCTAACGTAAGCTTGTGATGATGCTGGCATTTTATGTGCATTTAGAGACTTTGTAGTACCTATATCATCCTAGTATAGGTGTTTACACATGTAAGGAAAATTTAAATTGCATAACAGTAAAAAGAATTGAATCTGGAACTATTGCTACGGGTACTTACAACTAAAGACAATGACTAGTTCACTGTCAAAACTAAACTCTATAACTCACTAATACTGTTGACTTGATTAACTGACTCACTTCAAAGGATAATGCATGGAAACAAATAAAGCATGAATATAAGACAATATATTGTCATAAGGGGGAATAAAGAATTAGGAAAGAAAATGAATCAAACTAATTTAATTCAAAACAAGATTAAAATCCCTAAACCCATTACTCATGAAATGAAGCTCTAAAATTATGAAATCAAACAATGTAATCTAAAAGACAACATGAATTGAATTTAAAACTTTAAAACATATACCATCCCATGTTGGAGTTGTGTTTGTATTGACGTTTGGATGTCAGATTACTCAATTCAATACAAATCCTTCATTGTTGATGTTGCAAAAGATTCGATGTGTGTAAAATGTTGAACTAGAATGTGATAATAACTCGTAACGTGCTCAAGAGATAATTGTGTAGTGCTTCACTTATGTAAATTCTAGATGATTTGTGAGAAGGTAGAAGGTTATTTTATAGATTTCATGTTTCGAGATGAACGATCAAGATTTCATAGTAGAAGATCCTAATCAACAATTCAAAATTGTTGAGAGGAATTAGATTGGGATGATTAGTGGATTTAAATTGCATAATCTGTGTGATTGATGAAATCAAGTTGAGTATTCAATGGAATTGAGAAAATATATTGAGAGGTTAGTAGGATTGAAGAAATAGATTGAGAGGTTAGTGGGATTGAAGAATAGATGAGTTAGTCAATTGTGCAGAGTGAGAAATCAGTGGTCATGATTTGCTCAATCATAAAAGGGGTGAAGATAATTAATTAATTAGTATTTTGAGTTGAACGTGCAAGTCATGTTTGACTTTAACAAATAAAGTTATATTTTTTTGTTGACTATGTTTGAATGATGTTTGAATAATTAATTTAACTATTCATGTTTAGAAAGGGGAAAGTGATTTAATTAAACTATTAAGTAATAATAATTTAATTGATTTAGGAGAATAGGGTATATTAGCAACATAATTAAATAATTGATGTTATTTAATTGATAGGGAGGAATAAAGATTAGATAAATGATGAAATAGTGAATTAATTAAATAATATAAAGATTATTCAATTAATAGAGGAAAATAGGGTTTTTGATGTAAATGATGTGAAATACAATGATATTAGTGATAATGATGTCGATGATTAAAAAATGTTGTTCAATATGTGTGATATGTGTTAGGTCATTTTTACGTCTACATTTTTCCCCTCTTTGAGACAAAGTACCGGTTGCTTTGTTTCAAAGAATTTGATGTTTCAAGATCATAATTGAAAAAAAATTATATGCCCCACTGTGCCCCGACGGTTAGCAGAAAGTTAATACAATGTTGGGTTGCCCCTTCGAGAGGTTGGCCAAAAAAAAGTTATTTTTTGGGTTAGGCTCGCAACAAGGTGCATTTGTAGTTTAGATATGTAGAGGATGAAAATTTAGGCCATAGGGCCCTCGTTTATGGGTTAGATGCTCCAAGGTGCTCCTAGTTTTAACCTAAGAGAGTTTCCAAGGTAAAAAATTAGGGTTTGGGGGGGTTTAAATGGTAAATTAGGTTGAAATTAACCCTCATTTGCACTCCTTGATTTGAAAATTTCTTACCTCTAGAGTTTTTGTGAGATTTTCTTTTGCAAACAACGATTCAAGATGCCTCGAGTTTCGAGATTTCCACACAGGTCGAAGGCAGTCAAAGTATACCGACAACTAGCTGGTGCAGGGGCTCTAGTACATATGCCTTTAATTTTTGCTTTTGTCATTTTTTGTTTTTGTAATTAATGTTCAAACTCATTTCTAGGCAATAGCAAACATTTAGGAATTTTCTCGCTATTGCCCCAATTTTGGCGTTATTGACCTTTTGGAAGGTCACTTTAGAGAATAATAGCCGCTATTGAAAATTTTTAGTGCTATTGCTTAGAACATGTGCGCTATTTCCAAATACTAGTGCTTTTACTAATTATTAGCTCTCTATTTTTTCCAATAATGGGCATTATTGCCAAAAATGCGTGCTATTGCCAAAATTTTGGGAACTATTGACAAACATGCTCACTATTTCCTAGAAAAAGTTTTCTTTTTGCTCCAAAAATGACTGATTGGAAATGTTTAGTTTTAGCTTGAAGTTCTTGAAAATCTTAATGTTGTGTGTTGAATGGTTGTAAGTTGTCCTTAAGCCTTTGTCTATGCAAGAGCGACATCCTTGATTGATGGATGGGCTGACTAATTTTGATGATACACAAAGAAACTTGCTTGATGACATGGGTTTGTGTTATATCGCTCACTTGTCATTGCTTAGGGCTCATTGAGCCATGATGACTGCGTTGGTAGAGAGGCAACATTCTGAGACCTCTTTGTTTCATTTACCTACTAGGGAGTGCACCATTACTTTGGAGAACATCTGTAGGATTCATAGGATCCCTATTCATGGTGAGCTTATTAAGTATGGCGTTTAAAGGGGTATCGCAACAATGGAGAGATTACTTGGTGTGGAGGATTTGCATGTTGTTGATTTCAAGATCGATTTGGGGTCTCTTGTTGATGGTGTTGATCTTATGGCTCCCATCCTAGCAGGTATTATCACTAGACCTCTGATGTCCGATAGGAGGGCTAAGAGGTTCCCATTCGGTTGGGGCATTGTTATTGAGTAGATGATGGAGGAGGCCATAATGTATGCTTAGGGTCAGTGTGTGTTGGCCCATCTTTACAAAGATATGCATGAGGTCATGTACCGAGCTGGTAGTAGTATATCTGTTGGAGCTAGTTTGCTGCATTTTTGGGCTTGGGAGAGGATTTCCAACACTAGACCAGAGGGTATGCGGGACAAGGATGCGTATGATCATTATGCTTACCAGTACCATGACTATCTTCATTATACTTAGCCTAGTAGATTGACTTACTGGAGGGAAATTTTTGATGATGTTATAGATTTCATATGGCACCCATACAAGGATTGTGTGGCATGGACAAATGATCAAGATCAATTGTTTACTATAGGAAAACCCATTTATTGATCACTCACTTGGATCTTTTACTCGAGAGATATTTACCAAAGAGAGTATTGAGATAGTTCGGTGAGCACTAGACTCGACCTACCGATGATTATATGGCCATCTTTGGATGCACTACACGAGAGGATTCTACTTGGGGGGCTCGTGAGGATTCTAGTGTGACAATGACAATGTTCAAAGCATTGAGACCTTTTCCATGGGGTTGAGTAGTTGGTCACGTAGATCTAGGGATGACTCGTGAGTTTGATGGTCGGTGGGCCTACCACATGCCTTTGAGATTGACTATGCCACCTAGAGGTCTAGTGCTAGGTGTATGCAAAGGAGGTTATGTTGGGCGTCAAGATGATCAACAACATCTTAGAATTTCCCATGAGCAGTTGTGGCATGTAAAGGGTCATCAAGATCAGTAGCCTGATGAGCAGCAAGGATGATAGGTTCCTTAAGGTGCTCCCCCATAGGGGGATATGGTAGCTCAGTTAGCACATATGACCATAGAGAGGGATGCACTTAGAGTAGAGAAAGATTTTGAGATTACACGGCGATAGGTCGCTAAGGCCCAGGTCTTGATCATGTCTGGAGAGAGAGAGAGATAAATTTAGAGTAGAGCGGGATACTCTCCATTAGGAGAGAGATTCATTGAGATAGGAGTTAGCTGCCGAGAGGCAACACAAACTTACAACTGATATATCTCTAGGCTCTACCATTCCCTTTGCCCAATATTAGGCTAAGAGAGAAAGGATTTTGTAGTAGGTTATATATTATCAAACTTTGTTGAGGCATTTGTGTCAAGGGCTCAGAGACGTCCATGGTTTGGTGAACCTAGCACGACTATAGGTTCAGAGTCGAGTGGGCATTCTATCAGATAGTCTCTGGTTAGGCCACAACCATCCCCTCATCATGACAAGAATCAGCTGAGATCTCCATCACCGTCAGCTGGTAGAGCTAATTTTTTTTATGATATTTTATATGTATTGTATGAGGGACTTATGTAGACATATTTTTTTATATATATTCATCGGCCTAGTTGAGGCTTCGTATATATGTATTTATTTTGATCTCCTTTGATGTTGTATCACACATGACATTTGATGATGAAATTATTCATTTTTTATGATATGTGTGTAAGAGAGGGGGACCAACCATGTTCAAGGCCCCAGGTCATGGAGAGCCAAGAGCGGAAGGCTTCCCTAACCTACCTCAGCTTAACAAGATGTTGGGGAATGCAAGATGAGAATGATGAGGACTATAATGTCCTTCAATCACCCTATAGACCCGAAATGCAAGATGGGGCTAGGCGAGCCGGTTTTTGGGTTCAACACTATGCCTCAGGGGGCTCTCTGTCCGAGGATGAAAGCGCGGTCCTGGGACAACAACGTGACGCATTGGCGTCTCTCAAGTGCGCTGGAATCCGTACGACCAGGCAACTTTGGAGACAAGGTCAAACCTAAGAAAACAAGCTAATGACCCAAGCTAAATACTATTAAAGGGCCAAAATAACGTGATTACGTAAGCAACATACTCTTTAATGTGATAAAGTAAAAATGTGAGAGTTAAGGTGGTAAGAAGGATCTCACAAAGAAACTTGTTCGCCAATTAGATCCTCCAAAGCACGTTCACCTACACACAAGAAGGAGAAAAATGTTGGGTGGTTGTATAGGGGCCAAGAAAGCGAGATAAAGAAAACAATGTACTAAAGAACACTAAAGCACTACAAAACAATAAATGTGCTTACTCTACCAAGTAATAGAGGAGAGGAATGGGAAGCTTACCACCTCCACCAAAAGCACTTAAGGCTAATGGGGGACAAATTGAGAGTACTCGAGCCTCTGCTATAATGGTGTGGTCCCAAACTTGCTCTACTGAAGTGGTGGAGTGAAGTTGCTGCTGCAATGAGGTGCAAAAGTGCTGCTAGAATGCTTGAAGTGAGTGCAAGAGTTTGAAGAAGCTAGTTTGAATGCTTGGAAGAAGTTCCACTGAATGCTTAGAGGATGAAATGCTTGTTGAAGGAGTGAATTTGAAGAGAAGATGAAGAAAATGGCCATATTCGAGTCGGTCAGTCGAAGAGGGAATTACAACTTGACCACCAATGAGAAGTGTAACACCTCTGTAGGTTCAACTGTAGGAATCTGCTACGGACGTAAGCACGTTGCGCGAATGTCTATGCACTGTGTGGGAATCTCCGACATAAATTCCCCCATTGACACTCAAAAGAGGCACCAAGTGGGATGCAAGCAGTGGGCTTAGGTGTAATTAAGCCTTCGAAATTGGTTTTCTAAGGTGGAAAAAGGTAAAAAGGGGAATTTGCACAAGGGGTTCAAATTCACTCATATATTTTTCCCCCACTTTAGTGAGCATGCGTACTGATGAGTGCTTCGGTAAAGTAGATCAAGGAAGGAGTAAGGTTAGGAATGTATACCTGAACCATCAAGGAAGCAGACCACGATCTGATGAACTTGAAGATACAGGACAAGCGGAGGACTTCATAGCTTCTCATAACTATGAAGCTGAAGAAAGAAAGCATCTTGCAGACCCGCTGACCTACAAGGAGGAAACCCCCAAGGTCTCTTGCATGAAGGAATCCCCATGAAGTAAGTTCCTTACAGGCCCGCAAACCTACAAGGAAGGTGTCCCCCAAGAACTCTCACATGGAGGATACCCAGGAAGTGTCCCCCAAGATCTCTCACATGGAGGAAGCAAGGAAAGCGCCCTACAAACCTGTAGACCTGTAGGGAAGGTATTATCCAAGATCTCTCACATGAATAATACCCAAGGAAGTGCCCTACAGACCCACAAACCTATAGGGAAGGTAACCTCGAAGATCTCTCTCATGGAGGAAACCCAAGAAAGCACCCCACAGGCCCGCAGACCTACAGGGGAGCCACCCCCAAGATCTCTCGCATGGAGGAAGCTCAAAGGAAGCACCCTACAGGATCCCAGTCTTGTAGGGAGGTATCCTCCAAGATCTCTTGCATGGAGGAAACCTAGGAAAGTGAACTTTGCAGAGTTAGGAAGCGGCCACATAGGCAAGTAAGTAGGCAGTCGCACAAACCATCAACATTTTGGAAAAATTTCAAATGGGTCCCTTGGGGACCTGACGTGAAGAGGGGGTCCACTCAAGGGACACACAGTTCGAAAGGATATGTTCTCTTTCTTGAATCGATCCATCATCAAGGAATTCGAAAGGAAGAATATGCCCCCACACGAGGGGAAGGTCAAAGATGTTCCTGCTTTGGAGCAAAGTCCTTTCTGTATGAACCCATGATGAAGGAAACATGTTCCGTCAGGGTTCCAAGTTGAGAATGTGATTTTAAAGAAAGATTTGTGAAGATTTTTTGAGAAAAGATTTGTTGGCAACAGATGCATTTTCTAAAAATCAGAATGTTGAAGAAAAGTGTTGTCACACATGAGAGGGGAAACTCAAGCAAAAAAGAGAGAAAGATAAAGAGAAAGCAAAAGAGAAAACAAAAACAAAGGACACAAGGGGATCTGGTTTAGTGGGGCCAGATTTGTCCATGCTCATATAAATAATAGGTAACCATGGTGCAAGGCGAAATATCATCAATCCCCAACCAAATCAAGAAGAATGCATGAAAAACAAAGTAAAAATAAAAAAATGGGTCAACATGGAAGGGAAGCCTAAAAGCCCCCAACGCTTTGCATCATCCCTAATTTATCAAAAATCAAGCACAAGCATGGAAGAATGATGATAAAAATAGAAGAAGGTTTAGGACACAAAAACCACGCTTGTATCCAAGAACCAATAGGGGTGACAAGGGTCATCCAGGCACACATAGTACGATCACAAGGGAACACATCAAAAAACACACACACAAGATCAAGACGGGGCCTCCTCCTAACACTGATTGACCAAGAGGTCATTCACTTCCCACTCTAGGTCATCATAGAGGGAAGGAGGATGAGCCTATAGTGGTGGGATGTTAAAAGGAGGAGCATCTAACCCTCCCACAACAAGGGCTAAGGAAGAGGGCCCCTCAAGGTCCTCTCCACTGAGCTCTTGTGGAGCTAGGGTTAGAGATTTCACGAAGATCGTTGACAAGGCTGTAACTTCATCCATAGAGTTAAACATGCACTCTACAGGAGCGTCATGTATAACTTCAATGGATGGGGTAGACTGCGCCTGAGATTCACTGCTAGGCTCGCCAAGTGACTCAGGAGTAGTGACGAACTTAGGGGAAGCCAGGACTGGTTCTGTCACTAGGACAAAAAAAATTAGAACGAGACCACCTTGTGAAGAAGGTGGGCTCCTCTTGCATCCTTCACTGCTAGAAGGAACATACTTTTTCCTTTTCTCATTGAAGGAGATGAACTCCCCACAGACAAGCCAAGGGGTGTAGAGGAGGAGGAAGAAAGAACCATAGTGGATACAACTGAGGTATTAATCATATCCACGAGTTTTGGAAAAGGTTGGATATCTAGAATGAACATTAGCAAAGGTAGCTCCACTGAAGGAGCGATGAACACCTATACCCCCTTGGGGTTAGGTGCATTTGCACTCGTAGCAGAAGCCAAGAGCAACATGGGACTAGACTGGAGAGAGGCAGAAGGAAGGGAAGAGGATGGCACTGTAGGGGGCCCTGAAGAAGGGGCTGTTGTTTCTTCCTCCTTCCTTTGTGAGGTGGCCTACTCATCCAAGAGAGCCTTTCATTGGAACTTGCGCTCGCATGCAAGGAGGTTTCTATGACTCTTTGAGTTGGAGGCTGGGGGCTGTGAAGGAGGAAAAGGCTCCTACTCAACCATGTGAACGTCCACTATGACTGTCTCCGGTGGAGGAACGAATTCCTGAGTGGGAGTAGGAGGAATAGGTTGAGGAGCAGTGGGGGGAGTCGGCTCAAGGGCCTTGGCAGTGGGCCTCTTCCCATTCACTGCTTTAGGAGCAGGAGTGGTAGGAGTTCACAAATCAAATTCCCTTTGGGAACCCTTCTTTCTACCATATAAGTAATACCACGCTCCAGGGTATTCGTTAGGGAGGTCTGAGATCCTAAGCTTGGGCCTACGCCAAGGAGGTATCATCGAGCTCAGCAGATAGCCATTGGGTCAACTCATCCAGTACTCTTCCCAAGAGAGGGGAGAGGACGAGGTGGTCTGGGAAAAGGCAACCTTCTCTTTGCCTTTATGGGAAGGAGAGGGAGATGGCGTGGGCTTCTCCTTCTCCTCTTAGGAGGAGGCAACCGACTGCTGTATCACATGAAGGGTCAATTTTGGCTGTCCCTTGCCCCTAGTCTTATACTTTACATAATTCTTGTAAATCAGGTCCATTCTTAGAGGAAGTAGACTGACTGGGGTGGGCCAAAAGTGATCCAATGGATATCCACCACGGGATACCAAGCGCTAATATCCGGTGTCATGCACTACATGCATGACACCTTCGTGAGAAAATTTTAAGCACTTGTGAACAACAGAGGCAATTCCATTCATGGAAGCTAGCCAAGGTATGCCTAGCTTCATCCTGAATAGATCCGACTCTGGGATGACATCGAAAACCATGTCAGCAGCCCTAGGTCCAACTAGGATGGACAAGGTTATCGAGCTATAAGGTTTGAGACACATACCATCGTGAGTGTGGATGGTAGATTTTGTTTCCTCATATTCTTCCCTCTGTATTGAATTTAATACCAATGTTTCCTCTGTGATGATATTCACACGGCTCGTGGGGTCTACCAAGACCCCTATCACAATGTTACCATTGAGGCGAGCAGGAATATAGAGGGGAGAGGGCTTATTGTTCAAGGGAAAATCTTGTGATGTGAATGTTATGTCCGACGAATTGGGTATAGGTAGAGTAGCAGAAGTCATCATGACCATGTTAACATAGGCCTCGGGTTGAGTAATAGAATAAGTGGAATCGATAATCATGTTAGTAGAATGTGGAAAAAATGGGTCCGTGTATATCTGCAATTCACTATTAGCTTTTTCCACTGATTTGATAGCATTTTGTTTACTCCCATCGAGATGAATGATACCGTCTTTGATGTGGTCCTGCATCTCATGTCACAGCTGCATACAACATTCAGTATCATTTCCATTAACTTGATGGTATTAAAAATAAGTGTTCCCATCATACCAATTAGGGTAAGGCTCTTTAACATGCTTAGGATTCGATAAGGTTACGATCTTATCCTTCAACAACTTCTGTAAGATGGAAGAATATTATTCTAATAACTTTATGAATTTTTGGTTACGTTTGAGGCCATTGTCATCAACAGCGGCTACTACATTCGTAATGGCCTTACCTTTCCTAGAGATTGATATGATAGAATTTCCCTCAGAATGGGAGCGCAAGGAGGATCCCTCAAACTGAACAACCATCTGTTGGTACTCTCGTAAGGCTGCACACAAATGTGCAAAAGAAGGGTACTTCATAAGGGTGAACTTCTCTTGCCAAGGACTTTGTAAGTTCCCTATGAATACCTTTTGTACATTAGAATTGGGCAGCTAATACGAGATTTATGAAAGAAGCACTTGATAGCACGCTACAAAATCAATAATCTTTTCGTTATCTCCTTGTTTACATCGGACGAGATCCAAGAAGGTCATCTTCGGCTTGATATTAGCTTGAAATTGTCTAAGGAATTTATTTAAAAGTTGGTAAAATGAGAAAATAGAATTGTCATGCAAGGAACAGTACCACTTGAGTGTTGTATCCTTGAGTGATCGGGGAAACAGTTTAGCCATCAACGCATCATGATGGAATAAATCTGTGCATAAGGCGTTAAAGGCGAACACATGTGTCTTTGGGTCCCCATTGCTGCTGTATTTCTCAAATTTAGGGATCTCCATTCGTTGCGGGAAGGGGGTATTCAAAATTACAACCAACAATGGGCTGTGCCAGAAAAAGGGTTGGAAGATAGGCTGGGTAGAGGCTTGGGAGAGACTCGCTAACTGGCTATGCATCTTACCCATATTTTGAAGAAGAGTATTCAAAATAGGGTCATTAGAAGATAGAGGGCCAGAGGAACCTTCTCCAGAACCTCCATCGGAACCACCAATGTGACTTCGACTGGAACCACCACCAGTAGGGCCTTTGTCGGAGCCACCTTCGCTTCCAAAGCCACCACCATGACTTCTACCATAACCACCTCTGCTACCAAATGCACCGCGACTACCAAAGCCTCCACCACTAGAGGTGATGGGGGGAGTGAAGCTAAATCCCAAAGGGACCTTGTTTACTTTGATAGTTTCGGGTTTCTCAGAGACAAAAGGGATACTGATAGAAGGAACCACATCAGCCATGTAGACAGATGTGGGAGGCATTGATACTCCTAACTATCCTTTGTAATCCTCAAAAGTGGCTCCTCTCACAATGTTAGGAGCGTTCAAAGGAGCACATGTTTCTGTCAAACTAGTAAGACTAGCCAGGAGTTCCAAGCCTATTTGATCTTTTTCAATCATGTACTTTAGTTCACTGATGACCTAAGCAGCCCTAGCCACCTTCAGGTTTCTTTCCAAATTATTTCCCAAAGCATCCAACCCTTTGCTAAGGGTGGAAACATATTCTAAAGGGATTTGAACAGCCTCATACTTGTCCACCATCGATGGCGTAGGGGACATAGGAGGAGTGGGGATATGATCGGTTTCATTAGAGACTCCTACCTTGCCCCTTGAAAATTACTCTCGCGGGGACACACTAACAGCAGGACCAGAGAAAAGGCCTATAGAGAAATCGATAGTGATCTTCATCCTTTCCATCAGGAGGTGTCATACACTTCTCCTAACTATATGCTAGAAAGTTGTAGACTGGGTTGTGATGCTCATAAACCTTCACAACACTTAGGAATACAACAATCATGGAGTACATGGGAGAGTTCTCAACACCAACAGATGAAAAAATGTTGGTTCATGTCAGGTTCACAAAAAATGTAAGAGAGGGGGACCAACCACGTTCAAGGCCCCAGGTCATGGAGGGCCAAGAGTGGAGGGCTTCCCTAACTTACCTCAGCTTAACAAGATGTTGGAGAGCGCGGGACAAGAATTATGAGGACTATAATGTCCTTCAATCACCCTACAGACCTGAAGTGCAAGATGGGGCTAGGCGAGCCAATTTTTGGGTTCAACACTATGCCTTAGGGGGCTCTCTGTTTGAGGATGAAAGCGCGATCCTAGGACGGCAGCACGGCGCGCTGGCATCTCTCAAGTGTGCTAGCGTCCGTATGACTAGACAATTTCAGAGATGAGGTCAAACCTAAGAAAACAAGCTAAAGGTCCAACTAACTACTATTAAAGGTCCAAAATAACATGATTAAGTAAGCAAAATACTCTTTAATGTGATAAAGTAAAAATGAGAGAGTTCAGGCGGTAAGAAGGATCTCACAAAGAAACTTGTTCGCTAGCTAGCTCCTCGAAAGCACGTTCACCTACACACAAGGAGAAAAATGTTGGGTGGTTGTATAGGGGCCTGCCTCAGTCAGACCCCCATTTAGGTGTTTCCACCTCCACAGACAACCAAGAAAGTGAGATAAAGAAAACAATGTAGTAAGGAACACTAAAGCACTACAAAATAGTAAATGTGCTTACTCTACCAAGTAATAGAGGAGAGGAATGAGAAGCTTACCACCTCCACCAAAAAGCACTCAAGGCTAATGGGGGAGAGATTGAGAGTACTTGATCCTTTGTTGCAATGGTGTGATCCCAAAATTGCTCTATTGAAGTGGTGGAGTGAAGTTGTTGCTGCAATGAGGTGAAAAAGTGTTGCTAGAATGCTTGAAGTGAGTGCAAGAGTGTGAACAAGTTGGTTTGAATGCTTGGAAGAAGTTCCACTGAATGCTTAGAGGATGAAATGCTTGTTGAAGGAGTGAATTTGAAGAGAAGATGAAGAAAACAACCATATTCAGGTCAGTTGGCCAAAGAGGGCATTACAACTTGACCACCAATGAGAAGTGTAACGCCTCTGTAGGTTTAGCCACAAGAATCTGCTAGGGACGTAAGCGCGTCGCGTGGACGTCTACGTGCCGCGTAGGAATCTCTAATAGAAATTCACCCACTGACACTCGAAACAGGCGCCAAGTGGGATGCAAGCAGTGGGCTTAGGTGTAATTAAGCCTCTGAACTTGGTTTTCTAAGGTGGAAAAAGGAAAAAAGGGGAATTTGCACAAGGGGTGCAAATTCACTCTTATACAATATGATATACCATTTTTTGATTCAGCTTTACGATGTGTTACGAGATGCTTATGGATATTTATATTTGTTGATGATGCTTTTGTAATTTTTCTGATGTATGCATATGATATGGATGTATGTTAAAATATCTATGCGATGAATGATGATATATGATGGATGATGATATATTATGTATGTGATGGATGGTGATACATTATGGATGATGTTTTATCAATTTCTTATGGTCATGATATGTACTGATGAATTTTGTGGATGTAGGATGTATGTGGTACTAATGATTTTGTGATGCAGAATGGAGATGTCTAGAAGAAGTGTTAGTTACATTTAGAGATAGAAGACGTTGATGATGTTAGTCTTTGATGAGTTTGCTTTTTCTTTCATAGAGGCTTTGTATCTTTTAGAAATCCTTATTGTTGTAGCAAACATACACAATGCACTAGGGTATTAATAACCAAGGTGGCTTTGTATCCATTACATGGAATTTGACTTGGCACACAAAGAATATTCTTGCTCATACCAGACATACAAAAACCCTGTTAGAGTGCATGAGTGAGAAGTTCCGAACCATTTTGGACTAGTTACACAGAGAGGTATGGAGTACTTAACATGCAACTGCTACACGAAATGCCTCAAAATGACTTCCACACACCAAAAAAAGAAAGTATTCACCATGGTAGTGTCACAAAAATATCTAGCAAACAAAATAACAAAAATCGACAATTAATGCCCCCATTCCTTCTTCTCTAAATCCTTATGGATATCCTTGAGAGATCCTGGGAATGTGGTATTAAGATAAATTAAAAAAAGATAAGAATATAAAAAGATAAAAAATGTTGTAGTATCACTTGTCATAGTTGCTTTGATGTATGATGAAATCCATTGATGATTTCTATTGTAGGAATGTTATATTCATTAAGACTCATGTTTTAGGATTGTTGATAATGATTTTCAAATAGGTATGGTAGTCTATACTTAGGCATTGTTTTCACTTGATAGTTATCTTAGTCATTTCTATCTTCGCTTTGGAATTTTTGATTTTGATGTTTGTTTTGTTTGTTGATTATGTTGTCAAAGGGTGAGGGTGATGATTGTTTATTGTGAATGAAAAGTTTATTGAGGATAAGTGACAATGGAGATAGGATATTTTGTAATTTTTTGATTATTTGATGCTATTTTTGTTGTTTTTAGGAAATTTAAAAACAAAATAGGGGGACCTAAAGGGACTAACCTGGTGCCTCGAGGGATGCTCAAAGATTAGCCTTGCCTACATGATGAATGCAAAGACATTGTAGTTCGACTATATTGAGTGACACTATTTTTTGGAGTTTTCTAACTTTTTATCAATGTTTTGGATTTTGATAACATATTTGAATGTTTTATTTTTGTTTTGGGGGACTAACCTAGGGCCTCGGGGGCTCATCAGTTATGATGGCCTTGCCTATGTTGTCCACATAGAGGCTCATAGTTTGATTTTTTGACTCAAAGCATAACGTGTTTTAGGTATTTTTGATGTTTTTGACTTTGTTTTGATTTTGTTTATTTTTTGGCTATTTTTTGATTTTGATAGTTTTTGACCATGATGGGATTTACAAGGATCCAGTCCGCTACTAGTTTTAGGAAGTTGCCCCCAGTTTGAGACAAGATTACCTTCATTAGGGGAATTTTTTTTTGATGGTGTAGCAAGGTTCAACACTTGATCAATCATCAAGCCATCGTTGGTTTGCACGTTTTATTACGGGAAGAATGGGGTGGATGCTTTAGATAGTGTTGATAGATAAAGATGCATGTCTTCTTCAAACGTAGTTCCTTTTTCCCAGGTTTTCACTACGGTACTTGTCCTAGAAGTGCCACAAAGTGGTTTTCACTTAAAGAACATTTTGTTTCTCTTTACAATTTTCTTGCTTTTTTCTTTTTTATCTTTTTGTTGAGATACTCTAATGCGCTCAAGTATAAAACCTTTTGAGATGACTGCTATTCAAAGGTTCAGCTAAAGGTTCTCCTTCAGGAGTAGCCAATTGATAAACTCCAGAGCCATAGCTTGCTATGATGATGAAATGACCTAACCAGTTTGGTTCAAACTTCCCCTTCCCATCCTGTTTCAGTTGGATCTTTTGATTCTCTTTTAGTACTAGGTCACCAATTTGAAAGCCTTTGTTTTTGATATTTTTGTTGTAGCTTCATTTGAGCCAATTCTAATAAACCTGGAGATGGTTTAACGTGCTCAAATGCCTTTCATCTAGGAGTTCCAACTCATTCAATCTGGACACCCAATATTTCTCATTGTTGACCATGCCTTTTAGGGATACTCGTAGTGAGGGGATTTCAACTTCAATAGGTAAGATCACTTCAGATCTATAGACCAAGGAAAAAGGTTTGGAACTCATAGGTGTGTGAATGTTGGTTCGGTAAACCCATAAGGCTAGATTTAGCTGCAAATTCCAATCACGGTCAGTGTCACTAACAATATTTTTTAGTATTTTCAAAATGGTTTTGGTAGATGCTTCAGCCTAATCATTTCCTTGGGGATAGTAGGACATTGACAATTGGTGTTGGGTAGAAAACTTTGAACAAAGCTCACATGAATCTTGGTTTTTGAATGGGTTTTGTTGTTCATTATGATAGTTTGGGGAATTCCATATTGACAGATCAAATAATTCAAGATCAACTTGGATATCTCTTTCCCTATGATTTATGTTAATGGAATTACTTCTATCCACTTTGTGAAGTATTCAGTTGCAGTGATAATGAACTTATGCCCATTGGATGAAGCAGGAGAGATCTTCCCTATCAAGTCTAATCCCCACTGCAAGAAAGACCATGGTGTTGTTATAGGTCTCAGTTCCTGTGTTGGTGCATGAACAAGATCACTATGTTGTTGACATTGGTGACATTTTCTTGAGTACTGAATGCATTCTTGTTCCATTGAGGGCCAACAATACCTTGTTCTCAACAATTTTTGTACTAGATTAGGTCCACTAGAGTGAGACCCACAAATACCTTCATGCACTTCTAGTAAAGCAATTTGCGCTTCTTCCACATTGATACATCAAAGTAATGTTCTGTCTAGACTTTGTCTGTATAGGGTATCTCCTAAGATAGTGAATTGGGAGGTTCTACAGACAAAGGTTTTCTTTTGGCTTATCGTTAATTCAGGAGGTATGATACCATGTTGGATATACTCAAACGTATCTTGGTACCAAGGTGAATTAGGACCAACAACATCATAAACAAGATCTAATTTTAGGATATCGAATGCCGGTCTAAGTAGTTGCTCCATGAGAAATTCATATTTATGAATATTTTGTGGAATGTTGAGGAGTGAACCTATTGTCGCCATAGCGTCGACTTCTTTGTTGTTAATCCTATGAACTTGTTCAAAGGTGATGATGACAAAATATTGTTTGAAATTGTCCACCATTTTTTTATATGACATTAGTTTGTCATCCTTTGTTTGATATTCATCATTTACTTGCCTGATGACTAGTTGGAAATCTCCATAAACCTGTAGTTCCTTTATCATCCATTCTATGACCATCTTCAGTCTTGTGATTAACACTTCATATTCAGAGATGTTATTGGTACATGAAAAATAAATCCTATAAGCCTTAGGTATACTATCTCCCTACGGTGTGAGAAATAAGATACCTGCTTCTGAGTCATGTTGAGTGTGGGACCCATCAAAGTACAAGGTCCAACGACTTAATTGTTCTGTCAACAATATGCTTTCATCTGGAAGTTCTATTGTTAAAGGCTGATGATCTTCCATCAGTGCTTCTGCTAGTTGATCTACTATGATTTGTCCTTTGATAGCTTTTCTATCTATGTACTCTATATCAATTTCACTAAGTATCATTAACCACTTAGCAATCCTCCCTATAGAGCTATTTTTTCCAATAGATACTTTCGGGGATCTACTTTTGATATCAACTTTACTTCTATGTTGCAAAGATGACAAATAGACACACTCTTTCTATGGGTAAATAGTTCAATTCATAACATACCAATGTTTGATTGATATAATAGACCACCCTTTCCTTGTTATTGTCATCTAGTTGTGCTAACAAAGATCCTAATGCTACCGGTGTCGTAGATACATATAGTATAATTGCCTTATCTTGAATTGGTGGCATTAATACTGGAGGGGTGAGTAAGTAATCCTTGACATGTTTGAACACCTGATCACATCTGCCATCCCATTTAAATGTTGTCTTTGTGTAGCAAATGGGTGAATGGATGGGATTTTTTTGCCAACTATGCAATGGATCTCTTGATGGATTGTAGTTTACCTTGTATAATTCTCAACTACTTCAATGTTCTTGGAGGAGGCATTTCTAATATAGCTTTCACCTTGGCGAGATCTTCCTCGATGCCTCTTCTTGATACTATGTAACCCAACAGTTTTCCAAAAGTCACTCCCAAGACACACTTCTTTGGGTTGAGATGTAAGTTGTATTATTCTAGCCTGTCAAATACCTTTGCTAGGTTGGCCAAATTATCTCCTCTTTTGATGGATTTGGCTAGTATTTCATCTACATAATCCTCCATAGTGGTATGCAACATATCATGAAAGATGGTGGTCATTACTCATTGATAGGTTTCCCCTGCATTCTTTAGACCAAATGGCATGACATTCCAACAAAACATTCCCCATGCACAAGTGAAAGTTGTTTTATGTTGGTCCTTAGGGGATATTTCGATCTGATTGTATCCAAATAAATCATCCATCAATGATAGCATTCCATGCCCTATAGTTAGATCTACAATCATGTCGATGTTGGGCAGAGGGAAGTCATCCTTCGGGAAAGCCTTGTTTAGATCCCAAAAATATATGCAGATCCGTATGCACCTAGTGGGCTTTGATACTGGTACTAGATTAGATACCCATTCAAGATAGTCAATGGACCAACAATTTTTGAAGTTCTACTTTTACCAAAAGTGTTATTTGTGGATGCACCTTCTGTAGCTTCTGCTTGATGGGTTTAGCTCTAGGAAATATAACTAGGTGATGTACGACCAATGTTGGATCTAGCCCTGGAATGTCTACATATGTCCATGCAAAGTTGATTTTTATTTCATTGATAAATTATGAGATCCCTTTTTCTTTAGGATCAAGTGATGCTATATGGTATGCTATTTTTGGTATTTATGTTGTGCCAACATTGATGGGTTCAAAATCCTCAACTAAGAGTGTTGACTTCTCTTAATTTTTTATGGTGGGAAGATTGAATCCTCCATCTTCGAGTGCCTCAGAGAGGTTTTCACCCTCAGATGTGTCCTTTTTCTTTTTTTTTCCTAATCCGATAAAGACACTTTGTGGTTTTCCTTAGGGGACCTCTTTTTGATTTTTAAAAATTTTGGTTTATTTTTGCAACTGGAGGACTCAATCTCCCCCCAAAAATATGCTCCTTGGTCTAGTTCCATTACAAAACCTACTTTATGATCTCCTTGGGGTATATTCATTCAAAGTTCCATGAACTCCGCAATAGCCTCATCGTTCTTGAATGTGTCCAAAACTAGTGTATGATGTTGTTGGTCCCAATCTATCAACTGTGGATAATATAAGGATATTTTTTCATGGGTATCTGCAAAGCTGATGGAAGTTGTAGCTAGGTTAGGGACATTTGTTTTTAAGGCTCCATAAGGTATCTAAGTTGTATTCACTAGTGTCACAAGAATCCCATTCATATTCATTGGAATCTGTCTCGATATGTCATCATTAGATGTTGATTCGACGGTGAGGGTATTCACGTTGAGGTTTTCAAACATGTCTTGGATATACAAGTAGTTGTTTAGATGGCCGCAAGTATCCAATGTATCAATAGTGGTAGTAGTAGCTTCTTTCTCATAAGAGGTGTTTTTAGTATTTGGGGTAATCACGTTAGATGCACCATAACCCAATCCAAGATTATTTGAGCATCGTTCTATAATGATTGGTTTTCTTCTCCCTTGTCAATGTAGACCAAGGCCACCTTGTCCATTGAATCACATGCTTTTGACTATTTGATACCCTTTTTTGTTTTCATTAATAAGAAGGAGAGGTAGTGGTTGTTCCCATCCTTCTTCTTTGTAGATCCATGAAGATAGATCCTCTTCACATACTTCCTCATCTTGCATGTCTCCCCACTTGGTGAAAATAGTGGGTTTGACTACCATTGTGATAGTTTGTACATGTGTGATCTCTTTCGGTCCTCCATATGTCTTTGGTGTGGGGGGAAGCATTTCAACACAAAAAGATAGGTTAAAGTGGTATTCCCCAAAGCCTTTTCAAGTGCTTGGATCTTGGTATCATATTTAGGTAACTCAGTTGATGATGGTGTAGTGGAGGACAAAGGTAGTGATAATGGGTCAACGTAGGAAAAGGAGTGAAAATATATATTGTTGCTAGGTATTTGATGAATATTTTATTACCTTTCTTCCAATTTGGCACAATAATGGAAAGGTTTGGAGTCAACATATATGGTAAATTCCTTATTATCATAAGGAAATTTTAGGCATTGATGGAATGTAGATGGGACTTCTTTTAAAGCACGGATCCATGGTCGACCCAAGAGAAGGTTGTATGGAAGCTTGAGATCCAGTACTTGACAAGTAATTTCTATTATTGTTGGTCTTATCTAAACAAGTAGCCTGATAGTTCCTTCTGAATTTTTCTCTATGTCATCATAAGCTTTGATGGTGATGCTCTTGTTTTTATCTATGACATCATCAGAGTATCCCAGTTGTTTCACAAATTTTAAGGTACAAATGTTTAGACCTACACCGTTATCTATGAGTACTCTCTTGACTTTGTGCTTGTGGACACATAGTTCTAAATAAAGAGTTTGATAGTGGAAAGATTTGTGTGGAAGGTATTTCTCAGAAAAGACTAAATGATGGGTGGATGTGATATTGCCAACCATGGCTTAAAACTGATTAGCATCAAGGTTTTTTGGGACTAACGTTTCAACTAGTGCTTTCTCCAATATTTCCTTATGTGCTTATGACAATTTTAAGAGTTCAAGGATGAAGATTAGGGTGGAAGTTTTCTTAAGTTGGTCCACAATACTATAGTCACTCGATGGCTTGCTTGTGGCTTTTACTTGGGTTGGTGCTCCTTGGATTGTTACTCTTCCCCTTTGGGTAGTCACATTACATTTAGGATCTCTGCCTAGTATAGTTACCACATGGATGGTTGATCATCACAAGAGACATTTCCTAGAATTGTATCCTTGCCATAAGAGAAGTTAGCCTTACGGTAATATTGTTCTTTTCCCTTGTTGTTTCCCCTAGAATGGTCAGGGATTGGATCCTTGTATATCTTTAGGTCTTTATTTTTGGGATGAGGTTCGATGTCCACTTCTTTTTCGATTAAGTCTTGCATGGTGTTTTTAAGTCCCATGCAATTATTGGTGGTATGCCTCTTGATTTTGAGAAATTCACATTTGTCATTCTCATTATACTAAGGGGGTTTGAAGTTGGGCTCTTCATAATTTGTTCTATCATTAATCGTGATGAGGTTCTTTTGGACTAGTTTATGTATAATGACCTCGAGGGATTCTCCAAGGGAGTAAATTTTCTTCGTGGTTGGTCATATTGTTGAGGTGGTCTCCTTTCATTATCTTATCCTTTATTTTGTTGTTGGTTGTTGGATTGATTGTTCTAAGGATAATTGAGTTGGTTGTTCTATTGATATTTGGGTTGGTTGTTCTATGGGTTATTTGAAGCATAGCCTTGTGTCATTTGAACATGATTTTGTGGCATATTGGGATTTTGTACATTGCGTACAACCTTAGCGTCAACTACTCCATCATTGGTTACATGTTTATTTTTAGCCCATATTTTTGGCTTGTCATTTGAAGTAGAGGGTTGATCCTTTGGGTTGTAAAGTTTCATTAATCCCCTTGCAATGAGGGCTCTTTCAATGAGTATACCTTTTTCAATGGTTTTTTCAAAGTTGTTAGGACACAACATAGTAAGTGAGTAATTGATATTTGCATGTATATTGGAGATAAAGATATCTACAAGTTGTTTCTCTGGAATGAGCCATTTAATTTTGCTCGCTTTGTGTCTCCATCTTTGAGGTATGAGGCAAATGCTTCTCCTCGACTTTGCTTGATTTTATAGAGATTTGTGATTGTTATGTCTTGTTCGATGTATGAGAAATGGTTTACAAACTTATTTGATAACTTGTCAAATGTTTTGATACCAGACAGTAAACGAGAGAACCAGTCCATAGTAGGTCCGCCGAGACTTCGTGGGAAGAGTCTCATTAGGTAGGTATCATTTTTTTGTAGGTCCATGCAAGACACTAAAAATTCACATACGTGCTCTATTGGATCCCCTTTTCCCCTATACTTGTTGAATTTTGGGATTTTGAAGCCTTTTGGGAAAGGTACCATAGATAAATTTTGGTCAAAAGGATATGGACAAATATCCTGTAGAGTGATGAGGTCATCATTCACATCATTTAATCTTGTCATTCCAAGGACGACATCCAAAGGAAATATGCAGTAAGAGAGAGAGATTTATGGTTAACAACCCTTCTACCACACTTCACACTTGCAGAAATTAAAAGAACACACTTGTAGAAATTAAAAGAGCACACTTGCATAAATTAAAAGAGCACACTTGAAGAATTGAAATGGCACACTTGCAGGAATTGAAATAGAACACCATACATGCAGAAATTAAAGAGCACACTTGGAAAAAAGTAAATTGCTGAATTGAAAGAAAATAATAAACACAGAAAAAACCTGCAGGTTTACAACAGACTATATAGATAAATGTTTACAAAACATAAAAGAAAAAGAATGGCAATTTACAAAATAAGGAAATAAACGAATAAAATACATTGATCCATCTTCCTTGAAATGAGTGGCCAACTCATTCCTGGGAAGAGGATTTTATTTAGAACATAGGATTTTCTCAAACTTCAAATTATATTTTTTTGATCTTCTACTTTCAACTCTCCTGAAAAAGAAGAAGGAGATGTTTATTTAAACGCATCTCAACACCTAATAACAGATTACCAAAAATCTAGGCAATCTAATGCCAAAATCTACTTGTCCAAAAATAGGCAACATGATCCACGTTTCTAGGAAGATGTTGGAACCTCCTCAACAAACTATGGACTAAAAATACATATCCGGTTTTACAAATTTTGAAGTATGAATACAACTGGATTGATTTAGGCCATTACCATAAATGGTAATGCCTAAAAATAGGATATCTAAATATAGAAAGTATATTTATAGATATCAAGGAAGTCATTACTTCAACCCAAAGGATCCAACTATACTTTGGCCCAATATTGGCATCTTTAGAATATTCTGTGCTGGTCTATTGCAACAATAATTTTGGAGCATCGCAACAATAATTCTGGAGCATCGCAACAACTATGTTAGCAAGTTTCAGAGCATCTTCAGAGCACTTCTGGAGCATCTTCAGAACATGATCTTTGGAACTACATGCATACACTTTAACAACTTTTTCCAAGATTTAATGGTAATAGTTGACAATAAGATAACAATAATTTATAAAGAAATAACCAAATATAACTTCTTTATTTCATTCTAAATAAACCATAAGTTCAGAAACTACACTTAGATCCACTTTATATGCAAAGGAAAAAGATTCTATTTCATAGATATAATGAGTCATTTTATGGTCTCATCATAGAGCATAGCTCTTTTCTAGATTTCTGATTTGTATATCCGATATCCTTTGATTGAGTGTTTGTAGTTGCATGTTTATGTCACTAGTTGGCACACTTGCTTGTGGTTTTTGTAAATTGTAGCTCTATTGTCCCATGATATTTTGAGGACCATGTTGTGCATAAGGTATGTTGGGTCCTTGTTGGGGTTTGTACATATGTTGACTTTGTTGTGTACGTTGGTATTGATTCTGAGGGGTATTTTTTTGTGGAGTTTGGGGTGTATTTTGATAGTTCATTTGTGGTACACCATGTTGATGTGGGTTTTTTTGAAGGGTATATTGACCATATTGTGTTGATGGTACACCTTGTTGTTGTGAGTGTTGTTGAAGGCTATCTTGATGTTGTGTTGATGGTATACCTTGTTGTTGTGGATTGTATTGAAGGGTACCTTGGTATTGTGTTGATGGTACACCTTGTTATGGTTGATTGTGTTGAAGGTTACCTTGGTAGTTCGTTGATGGTATACCTTGTTGGGGTTGAATTTGTTGAAGGTTACCTTGGTAGTTTTTTTATGGTACACCTTGTTGTGGTTGATGTTGTGGAAGGTTACCTTGGTATTTTTTTGATGGTACACCTTGTTGTGGTTGATGTTTTGGAAGGTTACCTTGGTATTGCGTTGATGGTACACCTCATTGTGGTTGATTTTGTTGATAGTGTAAGCTGTTGGAAGGGTCAATGTGTGAAGTGTGTTGTGGCATGTATTGCCCTTGTGATGGGTTTCCACCTTGTTGGTCCATTGGAAGGTTTCCCATGTCTTACATTGTGTTATGTTGTGGCATGTTTTGGGTTGCATTTCCTTGATACTGTTGTGCCAAAAATGCTTGTTCAATTTTGGATGGTGGTCTAAACAATGGGTTATCCATGGGTTGTGTTTGATCATTATTTTGTGAAAACAATGTTGGTATGTTGGGATTCGTGGTTGGTTTTGGAATTTGTCTAACCATTGTTTAATCTCCTAGTGGACTAAGAGTTGGATCTTTTAGGATGTCCATGTTGAATTCAATGGGTAATTTTACACCACTTTTTGCTAATGCGAGGAAATATGAGTTTGCATTTTTTCCAAGCATCTTGTCCATAAGCTTTTTCATCTTAGGATCTTGGGAGTATTCTAATAGTTTCTCATCAGTGAGTTCCTCATCACTATCATATTCTTCTATGATCACGCCATTGAGATTTGGAAGTTGATTTTGACTATCAATCATGTTTTGGTGTCTAAGGAGTACTTCCTCATCACTTGGTGGTTGGTCTTGTGTTGCCTTAAATGTAGGTTCTCTTTCAAGAGTTGTAAGGTCACTTGGTTTATAACCCCATGGGTTGGTTTCCTCATTAGTGATGTTTATTTTTGGTGCACTTGAGCTACTCTTGTTGGCTTCCATCTTTTTTTGTGTTGAGATCTTGTGGTTGTCAGAAATAATTCCAAGACCTAGTTGAAATTTTGTGATTACTATGGAATGGAATGATGTTTTTTTTTTTGAATTTATGTTTAAAAGAATGGTGTTTTGCAAGCCAAGATTATCTATTGCCACACAGGAGGTGGTAATACTGGTCTTCCGGCTGCAAGATCGACTTTTCGTGCTTCTTCGTCCAAAATAGTAGCCACGTTTCTCCACTAAGTTGATGTTTCATTTTTCTCAAACATGAAACTTCTCAGATTACTAATAATTTCCAATTTTTTTCCTTCAGCTCACGTGATATTTGGTTGTATAATAGGAGCAATAAAATTTGGTTGTTGAACAAGAGCAATAGGATGCCAAATGGTCATAGAGTGTAAGCTTTTCGTGATGTTTGATCTTTTTCTATTTAAAAGAATGATGAATGAAGATGATGTAAATGAAAACCTTTCAGAAAAAGGGGTTGATGGATTTTTCTATGGATTGTGATGCTCAAGACCCTAGAGTATGAGTGATGTTTAGTGGATGTTTTGGAAATGATGCTAATTTTTGGGATTCAAAGTGTATAAAAACTTGGACCCATATTTAACTCTATTTTTCTAGAGGATATGTTTGAAAATCTACTTGAACTAGCCTTGAGGTGCAAGCAAATGTTAATATCTTAGAAATTGATAGCAAAAGGAATAATCCAAGTTGGTGTTTTGAATTGAATCCTAAAACTAGGTTGATTGTTTTGATGTGCAAATGGATATGGGAAGATGTAGATATGAATTGTTTTGGAGGTCTAACTATTTTCTTTGTTTTGTTTTTAAAAAGATGGATGATTTGATCGATTTCGGATTAGTCTCTGGTTTGCACCAAAAAATAGGACAATAGCAGTAATCTTTTAGGTCAACAGCGACTAGTTTTTCTAACAAAAGCGATTAAGTTTAGAAAAGAGACTTTGTTTGGTTAGTTCCTATAAAAAAATAGAGACAACAATAGTGATAATTATGAGAAATAGCGACCAAGTTTGAGTCAACAAAAGTAATGTTTAGCGCAATAGTGGAAAAGTTTTCAATAGCGACTCTATTCAGGTCAAAAGTGTTCTTGTTTTTCAAAAGTGACCATCTTTTAACAATGACTATTGTAAACAAAGATAGCAAAAGTGATCGTTCTGAGAGATAACAAACAATATTTAGGTCAATAGCAGTAGAAACAACAAGAATAGCGACTTTGTTCAATTTTGATTCCATTTTTTTGTTTGACAACAATTTGGATAAGTTTACAATTTTGATATTTTGGTTGATCTGATTGTTTTGAGAAGGATTTGTCTGAGATTTTAGCAAACGATAGAAAGCACAACAAACAATTTTTAAATCTAATATATAGCTCAAAGATAATCATTCAACACATCCTAAGTAGGTATGTTTCTTTGCGATAGGCTTACCTCATGCCCCAAAGGGATGATTTTACATGCAACTTATGGAGGATTCAAATAGAGGTATGTTAAGAATGAACTCTTAAGCTCTATGCCTCAACCATAAATTGGACTTGGTAAGTAACTTCTTGGAAGTAAATTCGAATGGAATACTTTAAAGAATGCTTCAAAAAGACAAAGTTGGCCACTACACAAAAAGGTTTTTAGTGACAACAAACCAAGAACATCGAGATGAATACTACCATCTGCAAGCCACTTAAGGCATTAAACCGTTCCCTTCCATTTCTAGAGATGGATTGGGTGTAGTATGTTATCGCCGCAGGTTGAAGCTACTTTCATTTATGATTTCAAAACTTTTATATAGTTCACCGATAAACATGCTTGTTTGAAGAGTCACTTATATGAGTTCTTTGTTGCCGGATGTGTCTCATTAGCAGGCCCTTATCCTAAAAACAAAATAGGTGACTCCAAAAAAATACAAAAGCCCAAAGTGTTTCTCGTCACCCAGGATCATCAAAAGACATAGGGGGAGAGGATACACACTTGGCTCGCCAATCATGATAGACATGATATACAATTCATCACAATTTCTTTATAAGTCCAAAATTTGAAATGTGAAGATATCAATTCATTTTTTATGTGTACTAATTTCAAAGCATTTGAGACTTCATGAAAAATATAGCAATGTGCAAATCAAAATGGATTTGTTCAATTTTAAGCACCAAAGTTTGAGTGTTCCTAATTTACCTTTTCATCTTAATGTGGTAAGCAAAATGAAATGCGTTTGATTGACAACAAAAATAAAGGCGTTCATGCATCAAAAAAATAAAAGGCATTGGTAAAAAACAAAAATATCCCATTTTAGAAGCACCAAACTTGAAATGTGAGATTTTTCCTTGTTCAATTTTAACAACACCAAATGAAATGTGTGAGTTTGCTTGTTCAATTTTATCAACACCAAATGAAATGCATGAGTTGCCTTGTTCAATTTTATCAACACCACATGAAATGTGTGAGTTGCCTTGTTCAATTTTATCAACACCAAATGAAATGTGTGAGTTGCCTTGTTCAATTCTTAAGCACCAAAGTAAAATATGAGAGTTGTGGGTTCATTTGTTAAGCACCAAAGTGAAATATGAGAGTTGTGGGTTTAGTTTGAAAGAACCAAACCAAAATGTCTTTAACTAAGAAATATTTTTTTAAAAACTGAAGTGGTCTTGGACCGTTCACCAACCCTACAATGAAATTGTTAGTTGTTCTCATGAAAACATGTGCCATACTCTTGTAAGGGCTACACAAACAACATTAGAAACTTCCCAAACACAAAATAGTCACACGTTAGTGTTAGGTAAATCTGTGAAATCAAAGAAAAGCTTTGCAAATTGACAAATTCAAAAAATACATCAAAAGTGACTTTGTTCCCCGCAATAGCAAATGAGTTTAGGTCAATAGCGCCCTTGTAAATGTCAGTTCAAAGACTTCTATTCAGAAAACCTACAATAAAAAAAGTCAATAACACACAAGTTTAGGTCAATAGCATTCCAATTTAAGTTAATAACACCACTTTTTAGGTCAATAGTGACCAAAAAAAAGAGGCAAGCACGTGCAAGTTTAGAGCAAAAACATCCCAGTTAGCAAAAGTGACCGAGAACCTGCAATTGCTTTTCAAACTCAAAGAAAATGTTAAAGTTAAGGACCTAGGGTCCCACCAAGCGTGCCAAATATCGTAAGGGGGGGAATAAAGCATTAGGAAAGAAAATGAATCAAACTAATTTAATTCAAAACAAGATTAAGATTTGTAAACCCATTACTAATGAAAAGAAGCTTTAAAATTATGAAATCAAACAATGTAATCTAAAAGACAACATGAATTGAATTCAAAACTTT
Source organism: Sequoia sempervirens (assembly GCA_007258455.2). Classification (NCBI taxonomy): domain Eukaryota; kingdom Viridiplantae; phylum Streptophyta; class Pinopsida; order Cupressales; family Cupressaceae; genus Sequoia; species Sequoia sempervirens. The sequence goes on from VDFB02109042.1 coordinate 45,252,211, forward strand.
AAAACATATACCATCCCATGTTGGAGTTGTGTTTGTATTGATGTTTGGATGTCGGATTGCTCGATTCAATACAAAGCCTCCATTGTTGACACTAGTACAAAAACAACAATATATGACTAAAAAACTACTAAAAACTATTTATAAATGACTATAATGGTTGTGTGACCAGTAGTAGTTTATTGCTAGTCATTTATAACATGACCGAATTGATGACTAAACCATTTTTAGTCATTTTATTGATCGATTTGGTCGTTAATTTAGTTGTTTGATTGATCGAGTTGGTCGTTAATTTGATTGATTTGGTAGTGTGTTTAGTCATTAATTTAGTCATTGATCGTTTTAAACTGGTCACTTATTTAGTCATTTTTTATTCACTGATATATTTAGTCGTTAATTTAGTCATTGATTGTTGTTAACTGGTCACTTATTTAGTCATTTTTATTCACTGATTTTTTTCCATTGGTAGTGTATTTAGTCATTAATTTTAATCAATTTGGTAGTTTATTTAATTATTTTTGTTCACTGATTTTTTTCAACTAGTAGGTATATTGATACACTGTTTATTAATTGCATAATCATTATATTTAGTCATATTTATTCATTGATTTTTCTTAGTTGGTAGTATATTTAGTCAATTGGTAGTTTATTTAATTGTTTTTGTTTATTGATTTCTGCCTATAAGTGTTGGAAATGAGACAATGCCTTAATTAAGGTTTAAACATATAAAAACACCAAAAAACATAATCAATCATTCATTTGCACATAATGAAATGGCTATTAAGAAGGAAAAATACTAAAATTTTATTGAGAAAACGTGTTCTTACAGCAAATACAAGACATAAATGTGTCTTTGCTTTGAAAAATGTACTATTACAAAGTGTGTTTCTTAGTGCTGTGACTGAGAAAACTGAGTTACAATGCCTTTTTTTAGCTTATGCAAGATATTACAATTTTGATAACAATTCTATGTTGCAACTTATTTGCAATTGCACATACATGTATGTCGCACTCTGCAACTTTTCCTCTTCTCTACACCTCTTTATCTACTCTGTATTTACTTCTTTTTCTGCACCCCTGTTCTCTATGTCTACTGCTTACACAACAACATATCCCCTCTTCTATAATGCACTAGTTTGAATGAGCGAAACCCAAACAAAAAGAGAAAAATATAATCAAGTGGTTTTACATTACAAGTGGAGTAAGATAGAACATTCTCTGTTCTACTCACAGAATGTACAAAAAAATTAGATTTTTTGGTTTTTGTTTGGGTTCAACTTATTCGGGCTCAGTACATTCTCTGTTTGCAACTTCACTCTCCACACTTTGCTGCTACTAACCCTTCTTTTTCTCTTCTGCACTTATGCCTTGACAAAAAACACTAAGATCCCTGAACAACACATTCAAACTATTGCATAAAGCAGTGGCCAAGCTGTCTAACAACTAGTACTACAAGATCATAAACATCAACTATGCCATTTTTTTCAAATATTTTAGTGGCCACCATGTGAAGGTCCCTTCTTTCTCTTTTAGTCAGACAACTCCATCTATTTTGTTTGGATAAGAAAGGGGTATGTTACTTGTGACCTTTAAAATACTTACATTTGCATCTCATGTTCCTTTCAATTTCTTTCCATGTACAATAGATAGTGAGTGAATCCGCCCAATGCCCACAACAACACCATCAAACAAATCCAACACCTCAACTTAATCCCCTTCTTGGAGTTTATCAATAAATGTCTGCAAAAACAAAAAAATACATATTATATTGAGATATAAAACACACATTATATTGTTTTTGACAGTTGTATGTAATGTCTTATGTCTTGGAACAAATCAGTTTTTGTATGTGCTTTTATAAAACACTTTATTACAACTAAGCTCTAAGCTTCCATATGTAAGTTATATTTTCTCTCTTATTTCCATAATCTATGTATACTAGCTAATTACACTTCACTACTATTCTAACCAACTTCTATCAAATAGGTAATCATTACCCTTATTTACATAATAAAACAACCATTACTTACTTGAATAGTACTTACTTGCATGTGGTTTCATAGCACTCACCTCGAGTTCAACACGACTACCACTATGAATAGCATGTGCATGCTCATCAAGTTCATCATCATAATCACTCTCAACGTCATTGCAAACATGAAGTTGTACAACTTTGCAGAGAGTTCTATTGACAGGGCCTTTTTCTTTTTGTCTTGCTTTCATATAATTGCTTTGAATCATGTGGTTTAATCATCATGCAAAAATTAATATAAATCAAGTAAAGAATGCAAAAGCTATAAATTTTTGTCCAAAATAACATTTTAAGCATGAAGAATGACATTGGGACAGATTAACTTACAACTTAAAGAATACAAAAGCTATAAATTTTTGTCCAAAAGAAGAATGACAAAACATTGGGACAAATTAACTTACAACTTAAAGAATGCAAAATCTATAAATTTTTGTCCAAAAGAAGAATGAAAAAACATTGGGACAAATTAACTTACAACTTAAAGAATGCAAAAGCTATAAATTTTTGTCCAAAAGAAGAATGACAAAACATTGGGACATATTAACTTACAACTTAAAGAATGCAAAAGCTATAATTTTTTTTTCCAAAAGAACATTTTAAGCATGAAGAATGACAAAACATTGGGACAAATAATTGACAACTATTATATTAATTACCTCAACTTTAGGACAACTAAGATGATTGTGCTACACATTCTTGTCCACTTCATCACTATCAATAACGACAACTCTGTTGACATCATGAAGGAATTTTTGTTTTCCTATTGCTTTGATAAAATTTCTCTACATGTGGTTTAACCATTGTGCAAAAAAATATACAAAGCATTCAATAGTCAAGTAAAGAATGCAAGATATAAATTTGTCCAAAAGAACATTTTCTGGATCACTCCAACAATAAAGAATCTGGGTTGGATTCTCCTACACTCAGATTTCAATAATCTACATTAATTAAGAGTCATTTGTATATAGAATTTCCAAACAAGAAGAAATGAGATCAATAGAGCCTCTTACCTCATCTAAATCCATGGATTTATGCTCATTCCATGCAAAAACTATAGGGTTGACAAAGGCAACCAACTACGAAACTTGTTGAGTAAGACTGAATATGCAACTCATTACCTTTTGGTACCCTAGTTCATTTGAGTTGACATGATCTACAAAGGCTCCTAGTGGGCATTAAACAGATGGATATGAAATATTTATTGTTGAACTAGATTTCCACTTCATCCTACTCTTAGATTTACTAGGATCTAGTGCTGCCATATAATTGACAATATCTTTTGCACCTGCTTCTCTATTCTATTTTCTACCTAAAATACAATGTCAATTTCAACATATAGTTAGTTCAATAAAAAATCAAAATAAATAACACAATGTAAATTGAACCAAAAAGCCATACACTTACTTCAAATTTGTCCATTTTGGCATGCAACCTACCTCGGCCAGATGTATATCTAGCCCTCACATTATCTCTTTCCCTCTTACCTCTGTTACTCTTTGCCAAATATTCTTCAGAATGCATAATTTCTCTCAATGCCTCCCACTCTTTGGGAGATAGAGTGGAGTCTAACCTCTCTTTTCCCTCCATGATTGTTTTTCTGCAACTGTATCTAAAATTGTTCATCAAAATTCTCATCCTTTGCTTGTAATATTTTCTAGAGATTTGTCCACAATAGTCTCAAAATAATTTTCCATTTTTTGTATAATATTTTCCATAGCTCATGAATCTTTCTTTTCAAAACTTGAATTGAAAATATCCAAATGGGCCCTACATCTTACACCCAACTCGATGGCCCACTTTGCAGCATTTGGCCCAATGGGATCACCATCTCTCAATACCTCAAGTAAGAATGGCTTCTTGCCTTCTAATTTTCTTTCTTTTGCATTCCTCTCTATAGATTTGTACAAATCTTGACTCAATCTTTGTCTTTTGACAAAAGCATCCACATCTTCTATTAAATTACCACTACTAGTATTTCTGGCTGATCCACTAGTTCCATCAAAAGTTCTAGATGCAATAGGTGCACTCTAAGGCACAACAGATGCAAGTGGTCTCTCTTCATGAATTTCATTAACCAAAACTTCATGCTCCTTGGCAACATCAGGTGTGGCATGAGTAGGTAGATTAATATTGATCTCCGTAGATTTCATTTCAAACACATCCTTTAATGTTGAATAAAACATCTACAGACCTGCTATTCCTTTGCTTTGATGTTTTTCAATAATCTCTCTTAGACTTAATTCTAAGAGATCATCACAATGTTTCACATCACCATGTGCTATATCAGGCTACACATCACCATGTGCTATATCAGGATGCACATCACCATGTGCTATATTAGGTTGTACATCACCATGTGTTATACTAGGCTGCACATCATCACAACTATTATTTTCACCAACTACATTTGTTGAATCACAAAAGCGTCGGCTTCTACGAGATGGCGACACTGTATCTTTTCTTTCCTTTTATTTTTTCTCTACATTTCTTTGCACTCTTTTTGTTTCCTATAAAAAAAAAAAAGTATCATATTATGTCTTATATACATAAAGCTTTTGCAAATAAAATTTCATTAAACACTATTAAAAAAATAATATACTGCTTAGTGGATTTACAACTTGCCCGCTTGCCAAACCAAGACTCAATAAATATTCATTATTCTTGGCCACTTTTTCACTACACGCTCATATTTTGTCATTGGAATTTTAGCATTATGATCGCTATCATCTAATTTGTGCCTTGCAGTCCTTCTCTTTATTTCCTGAAGTCCAAATAAACAATAATGTATAAATCAACAATTTGAATTAGTAAAACTTTATTGAGTTCATAAGTTGATAACTGTTGACTTTCCAATCCGCTAATAACTAGAAATGAAAACTTAAAATAGAATTTAGTTTATTGATTAAAAAGAATTTGCAGTCCAAAACCAAGAAGATGTTTACAATTACAGGTATCAGACAAATTTTCCTTAGGGATATATTCACAAGAAAAGAGCTCATAAAAACATAACATAAGCAAGATGAAGGGAAAACATAGTCTATTTCATCATGAGGTGTGTTAGAACCTTAAAATTTTGTGTAGTTCCATCATCACAATTAACCTTGAGCTCCATGACCCAAGCCTTGACCCTTATATTCCTTTTTATTTTTGACTAAGCCTCCCCACTGTAAAAAAAACATAAATTTTTAGGTCTAACTGACACTAAAAGACCTATACAAAGCTAAAAATTCATCATATATACATAAGAAAAAACATGTCTAGCTAAAAAATTCCAAATCCCTTAATAGTCCCTTACTGCAATCCCTCAACATTAATTTGAACCCTTGGCGGGCTGGCGGTGTGCAACAGACAACATGAAGATATTTACCGCCATACCGTGGAAGTATTATGATGAGGACACGATTGGGTGATATGAGAGAATTTAAATATATCATAAATTGTCATACCGCGAGAAGGAAAAAATAAGGGTGTAGTATAGCGGGGAATAACCCGCCATCCCACGAGGAAGATCATAAAGGCATGTAGTAGGGAAGTATGAATCGCTATACCACAAAAGCGTGTGACGAAGCATGTGGTATGGTGGTAAACCATATGTGACCATTAATGTAAATTGTAGTACCATGGGTTAAACAAATCAAGCTTGTGGTATATAGGTAAGGATCTCGCTACCTTGCAGTGAAATGCAAAGAAGCATGTGGTATAGCAGTGTATACCCCTCTATCCCACGATAGTTATAGAAAGTGGCAGCCATAAAGCGGTATTAAATGCACAAATCACATCAACCCTTTGATCTTGTAAAATCAATGGTGCATGTTCAAACTTGAACCATAAGAAAAATTTTTGGTGTAAGGTTGATATTAATGTCAACAAGATGATTGACCTCAGAAGCCATTAAATCAAGAATTCAACATTCTCTTTGCACTCATTTGCAAAAATTATCATGCGAGGAGCTGTGAGTTTGAGGAGGTTAAGCTCTGCAACCATCGTAACCCGGGTAAGTGCACAAAACTCATGAAATAAGTTTTACGAGTACAATTTTTTTTGGAATTCTGCATTTCAGAAGTATAGGAGAAGTAAGATAGTTAAACATCATGCCGCCCAAGAAGAAAGAACCTAAAACTAAAAAGGAAGAATCTAAGGTTAAAAAGAGGTCCTTACAACAGTTTATCCTAGATATACTCCCTGAATCAAATGATAGAGGATTTAAGAAAGTTTTTAAAGATGTGGCTCACGGTTGTAGAGATGCCCTTATCCCTATCTCTAGGTGGGAACTGTTCTGGTACTTTAATGACAAAAGGGAGGACAAGATTCCAATGCCAAATCCATGGGAATTAGATTTGGCCAAGTTAATTGTCCCAAATGTTTTTATAGATGAAGAGTTCATTATAGTATTGGCTCAAAGTTATCATCCTCCTACTAGGTCCGTGAGATTTCCAGATGGTTCACCATTAGTTATGTTGACTAAAGTGGTCATCATCAAATGTTTTCACCTAAACAAACAAGTCCTGACTAAAATTGATTTGCAAAGAAGTGAAGAAGAATATACTAGATTGAGGAGAACCTATAGAAGTGATGAACTCCCCATTTACATGAAAAGGGGTGTGAACAATAGGGTGATTCCTATATTCCCTTCTGCTACTGAACCGTTTTCTATCACAGATTTCCAATTCTATTTCAAGAAAACCTACTTTTCTCTTTGTCTAGTACTTGGGATAGATGCACAAGAGCGAATTCCAATTAGTTTAATGATGATGGCTATGAGGATCCAAAACCCTGAGACAAACATTGAATATGATTTTTCCTCATATCTTGAGAAAGCATTGCACGAAGGATTTCTGCAAGTCAGAGAAAATAGATCCCCCATAAAATTCACACAATATTCTTTTCCATGCCACCTGATATTATACCAGAATAAAGATAGGTGGACCAAAAGGATGTGTTTGGGTAAGATTGACCAACAGGGGAATTTGCTTCCAGTGCAACGATGGTGTTATATATGGGACAACAGATGTAAGAATTCAAATTATGCGATATTCCATGATGACTTTGTGTACAAAATTATGAGAGTTATTGGCCACCCACCACCAAGACTACATACACTTGTGCTACAAATGTTAAGACCTTTGGCTTTGAAACCTGAGCAAGGCCATACTCATAAATTTGATGATTGGTTTTTCTACCAGATATCACAATAATCAGGATTTATGGATGCCCATAGGGCCCATATATACTGCCAAATTTTCCCCCCCTTCAATTAGCCTTTTTAGAGTTCATGTGGCAGATTCTATGGATGGAAAAGGATGTCATGCATAAACAAAGGAAGGGTACATTTCTACTCAATTTGAAAACATGTGGGGAACTATCAGTGGGATTTGATACACTTGAAGAGTTGCTGAATTATCTAAAAACAAGGTACTCTTTAGAGTCTAGAAAGGAAAGAGCTTTTGACCCTGAGGGTCACATGAATTTTGTAAGACACACCATCCTTACCAAGACTATGGTTACTCACCAGATTAATTAGGAAGAAGATGTAATCAGAAATTGTTTCACTCCTCAAGAGGTATATGAGAGGAGGAGAAAATGGGAAATTATGAAAAGGCTTGAGGAAGAAAGAAAGAAGAAGAACATTGATTTCTTGGGGTATTTCCTATAGGAAGTAGATCCTCTCTAGAGGATTAATATGATGATTGATAAGTTTCATGAATTATATGATAAGTTTGTAGTGGAGATGGGGAGACCTACCAAATTGTCTCCCAAAAGGCCGAGTGGTACTGTAATTATAGAACCAACTCCAGATACTGTTTCAGTATGTCATGCTTCTCCAGGATCACCTCTTGAACAAATACCTTCTAAAAAAAAATACATGAGAGATAGACCCACTTGTTTCCTATGAAATAAGTGAGGAGGTTGGAGATACAAAAGTGAAAGTGTTAAGACATTTCAAGGATGATGTTGAAGTGGACCAACCTATGTCTGAAACTAAAGACCATAGGCCTGAAGCTAGAGCCAATATTTAAGTACAAGGAGAAAGAGAAATGCATGAGGATGAGAGGGTAATTGCAACTCTCAGGTTCTTGGAAGATGATGAATTTATCAAAACCTTTGACTTTAAATACTTTTGGATTAAGATGAAAATGAGAGAATTTGAAGTGAGGGTTGAAATAAATAAGATGGGAGTTGAGGAATCCCAACATGACTAGATAGTAGCCCAAAATTTTAATGAATTAAGGATTAATAAGATTGATGTCAGCCCACAAGAGGCTAAAGAGATGATTTTGAAAAGTAATATACTTATTGTCCCTGATATGGAATTAAAGAAAATGTTTTTACTTAATCAAGTGAGAACACATGAAGACACAATGTTGATTGTTGAGTTTGAATCAAATGAATGGGTAAGTGGCACAAGGTATAACCCTAAGATTGAAACCTTGGCATTCTGGGCCAAACAAAAGAGTACACAAAAACCAAGGTTACTAGATGTAGTGCAGGAAATGAAAGGGACAACTATGGCGAAAACATTAAAGGATACATCTCCTCTAGAAGTTGCAACCATGAAAATGCATTCATTTATGTTCACTCGAGCTGTAGTTAAGGAGATGGAAGCTAGATTGAGAGAGTACAAAAAGGAACAAAAATTTTTAAATGTAGATTGAGAGAGTACAAAAAGGAACAAAAATTTTTAAATGATGAAGTCAGTAAATTATTCATGGAAAATGTGAAGTTGAAGGAACAATTGAAAGGAGCGGGCCCCTCACAAAACAAGGAAATAATGTTATACCAGCCTCGTCTTGCTCCACCAGTTGAAATAGGAAGTGCTTCGACTGAACAAGTGAGCATTCTTAGACAGGAGATTGAAGAGTTAAAGAAAGCCAATAATGAGGGTAAGGAAGGAGTGAAAAAGAAAATCTACAATGTTTTAGAGGTCCTTGAGCATAGGATAAAGCTAATTGTGGATAAGTTGGAAAGTTTGTATGATTGCTACAACTCACTGACACAGGAAATTGGTCAGATGAAAACACATGTACCCATACTGGACCCCCTTTTTAAGAACTGACAACCCATACACCACACATTGATAACCTTGTGTAGAATCTTACAGAGGAGTACTGAGGCTCCTATAGCATTAAAACCTATAGAGTAGATGGCCAAAATAGTTATAGATGAATTCAAATATATACAAGGAGAGGACCAAATGATCAGAACAAGAATAGATTCATTTCATACTTTGAAGCAGTGGTTTGTACCAAAAATATTGAAAGATGATGACCAATTGAAGGACCTCAATGAATGGAAGAGTAAATTTGGCCAGATTGTTCAACATTGAATCTCTCACAAACAAAAGGATGGTGAGTCGAGTCTTGATAGGTTCAACTTAATCATGGATGGAGTAATAGCCTTGGATGTTGGATATTCTAAGTTTATCATGGATGGCAGGACATTATTAGACAACCGATGGAAGATTCACCTTGCAAATATATTGAAAATTCAAGAATACAAATGGCCACATGATTATACAATGTACGAGTGGGAGCATAAGTATTTGGGTCCTCCCAAACACTAGGCCTTGGGGCTGTCACATTGGAAGAATCAAACATTCAAATACACTAATATGGAGAAAGGACCTTGAATAGATTTGCAGTGATCACGGGTGCCTTACGAAGATTAATGGACTATGGTGTCATGAGTGCTGCAAACTTCATTAGTTATCTACTTTCTCTATTTTCTCTTATTTATGTTTTAAGCAAAACTAATGTTTAGTTTATACGAAGAGGCATGAATTTTGAAAAGATGCCATATTTTGTAACGGTTTGAAGCATGTTGCTTCTCTTATAAAAGAGAAACCAAGACCGAATTTTGATATCATCATCATAGGAATTTATAGAAAAATATATGAGGAGACTTCTTTTATATTATAATATCTATTTGAAGTAATCAATGGAGAAGAAGATTTAATCTAGTGCTCAAATTCTAGTCTCAATTATTTATTGATAATACTGTGTATGATTGTAATTTTTTTATGTATTTTAGGTGGGAATATAGGGGTATATTATGAATTGGTATCAATTATTTGTTCATAATACTGTGTATGATATAATAAGTTGTGGTCTCATATTGTAGTATTATATTTTTATGTATTTTAGGTGGGAATATAGGGGTATATTATGAATGTAGTATTTTAGATATCATTTTATTGAAAAGATTGAACAATTTTATAATTTTGCAGTCTCTTAGTTTTAGTTTTTAGTGTTAGTAAGACTTAAGAGATCATTTCTTTGTTTGTAATGAGGAGGCTTAGTTCACCTAATGTTAAGATATCTATATGTATTATTAAATCACAAATGTTCATTATTTTTTCCTTCACACAAGCATATTCAATGCATGTGGAGGCTAGAAGTTGTATTACAGACTAAAGCTATCATCTAGGAAATACAAGAAAATTCTAGCATCTAGAAAACACATAGGACATACAAATAAATTATATTCTAACTAAAAAAAATTAATTTCAACCAAAGTAATAAGAATAAGAAGAATGAATTACATTCAATAATAAATTACACCATACATATAACTAAAGTTTAGGTGATAAGCTAACCTCTTAAGGTGACAAGCTAGTTAAGGTGACAAAACATAATCATAGTCACCTGCATTGCTGATTACATTGCATTGCACATCTTTCAAACTCAAAGCATTACTTCACATTGCATAACTAATAACTAGATGTTGATAGATGGCAAAATTTCAATTACAATATAGTTTTTACAAAGTCAACCTAAGCAATTATGCAATTACTTCACATTGCATAACTAATAACTAGGAGCAACTGTCAATTACATTTGTTTGTCATGGAATTCCATGAGACCACATTTCTTTGAGGCTTTTTTTCAAACAACTAATTACCTTGTCTATGCCACCACATTTTTATACATATTGTCTACCAAAGCATTTTATCAAACAATTCATTGCCTTGTTGCTATGGCTAAAATCCTAAAACACGTGCTTTCAAACAAGCTATGGATGCTTGGAAAAAATCTATCAAAGCATAATAGTAATCAATAGCATAAACAAGGCAGTGAACTGCTTGAAAAATGCCTCAAAAAATTGTGGTCTCATGGTGATGGAATGCCATGAAAATCCATAACAATTCGCTTGTCATGGCATTCCATCACCATGAAACCACATTTCTTTGAGGCATTTTTTCTAAAGTTCATTGCCTTGTCTATGCTACCACATTTTTCATACATGTCTACCAAAGCATTTTATCAAACAGATCACTACCTTGCTGCTATGGCTAAAAGCCTTAAAATAGGTGATTTCAAACAAGCTATGGATGCTTGGAAAAAATCTATCAAAGCATAATAGTAACCAAAAATCTATGGTCTCATGGTTTTTTTTTGGCGCAAAAATCAACGTGATTTTATTAGCATTTTTATGCAGGTTTTAAACACATTTTTTTGGCAATTTTGTTGTTTGAAATGGGGAAAAATCTTTGTGGTCAGTTTTGTGCATTTTTTAATTGTAGGATTCTCATAGTTAGTGAAATAGGTAGTGTTCATGAAGGAATGGAAAAGATGCGTAGAGCCTTTGAATTATACCCATACTGTGCAATGGATTTGAATCATTTAGCAAACCATTTTTTCTTCACAGGGCAACATTTTCTTATGGAACAATTGATTGAGACAACTCTCATTTCAACTGACCACCATCTCATGAAATCTAATTCATATTATAATCTTGGACGGTCTTATCATAGTAAAGGTGTTTATGACACCACTAACCGCTACTACATGGAATCAATCAAGGAAATCAAGAGGCCACAGGATTTTACGAACAAGTTCAATTGGAGTTGGGAGATCTTAAGAGTTCTCTCTCAAATTTTGGTTATGGAGGTCCACCCTAAGAACTATGAGAGCTTAAAAGTTGTAGGCCATATATATGCTCAGCAAGGGTAGGCAGAGAAGGCTTTGGAAATTTTAAGAAATGCAATTTGCATAGATCCACATGATGCCCAAGCATTTATCAAGATGGGTGAGTTATTAATATCGATAGACCCCAATGCAGCCTTAGATTCTCTTAAGACAACAAAGTATCTTCTGAAGAAGAGTAGAGAAGAATTACCCATTGAATTGTTAAACAACATTGGGGTTCTTCATTTTGAGTGTGATGAACTAGAGTTGGATCAAAAAACTTTTATGGAGGCAATAGGAAATGGAATTTGGATTGAATTCATAAATAAAAGTCCTAGTGCCAATTCTGTAGTTTTTTCTGTGCGCTTTAAGGATATGGAATTCTTCCATTGACTAGAAGAAGGTGGTGTTTCACTTGAGTTACCATGGGATAAAGCCACAACCCTATTTAATCTTGCTAGGTTGTTTGAATAGCTACATGATACTAAAAAAGAAAATCTTTTATACAGGCTAATATTATTCAAGTTTCCTAATTATGTGGATGCATATCTACGTCTTGCAGCCATGGCTCGGGCTTGGAATGAGATCCAACTAAGCCTAGAATTGATTGGGAATGCACTTAAGGTGGATAAAAACTCATCAAATTCTTTATGTATGCTTGGAAACATGGAACTGAAAATAGATGACTGGCTTAAAGCAAAAGAAACAATTAAAGTTGCACAAAGTGAATCAGATGAGAAGAATTCTTATGTTGACATTTCACTTGAAAATTAGAATTATTTTGTAGCTTTTCGCAATGAGAGGAAGGGTCCAAAGAACAAGGAAACACATCTTGAGAAGGATAGAGAACTTTCTTGTAAAGTGTTGGCACAAAGACTAGGAAATGTTTATGCTGCAAATGGGGCAACCATTATGCTAGTTGAAAGGGGTCAATTTGGTATTGCAAAGGAAATTTTTACACAAGTACAAGAAGCTGCTACAGGAAACATCTTTGTTTAGATACATGATGTGTGGGTAAATGTAGCACATGTTTACTTTGCACAAGGACAATTTGCGCTTGCAGTGAAAATGTATCAAAATTGTTTGAGGAAATTCTATTTTGGCACTGACACCCAAATTTTATTATATTTAGCAAAATAGTGGCAAGATTGTAAAAGAAAATTATTAAGAGCAGTACATTTGGCACCCTCAAATTACATGTTACGCTTTGATGTTGGGGTTGCAATGATTTTTTTTTCAAATTCAACACTTCAAAAGCAAAAACGTACTGCTAATGAGGTTCATCAAGCAGTGCCAAAATTAATGAATGCACTCCATGTGTTCATCCAACTATCAGCTATGGAAAGCCCTCATACACATGGATTTTATGAGAAGAAGATAGATTTGCATGTTGACTACTGTAAACATTTGCTTGATGCTGCCAAAGTTCATAGAGAAGCAACAAAACATGAATAGCAACAAAGCCATCAAAAGTTGGGAGTGGCTGATGAACCAAAACAAAAAAGCTGATGAAGAACGAAGGATTCAGATGGAAAGGAGAAATCAAGAGGAAGAACTTCAACGGGTGATGCAACAAGAGGAACAATTTGAATGTGTGAAGGAATTATGGAAGAGTAAGTGTAAGGATAGGGATGATGATGATGATGAGGCTGGTCAGTCTAAGAAGAAATGAAAGAAGGAAAAGAAGAAGGATAAGGACCACAAGGATTATGATTGTTATATGGAGGAACTTGATGCTGCCATGGAAGATGAGGAAAATTATATGAGTGATAAGGCACAAGATGATGCAGAAAATTCCCAAGTGCATATAAACAACAAAATGACCCAATTTGTAGATTAGAGAAAGTCTGAAAATGAAAAATACTGATGCAATAAATCAAATACTTATATTGATAGGAAAATTGTTCTATGGAATAGTAAAACAAGGTTGTTATGAAGCATACAATAGGGACTTATGTTCATCCCAACAGTCCTAAAACCTCAACAATAATAGATCATATATTCTTGATACCTGGATAAAATATGAAGTCGCCACAATGATCCTTGGATGTGACAATGATTTTAAAATAAAAAGATAACATACAGATGATTCATTTGAGGTTTTTGATTAGATCTCATTTAACTATGTCAAATGGATTTAGAAGGGACAAAACATATTAGATTGAATAAAATTTTGAGGTAGCTTATCCATCGTCATTGTATGCATCATCTTCTCTTGGAATATGTTTCTACAATGGTTAGGTTTGGTTAAAGCTCAAGAATCATCATATGGATCATCTTCTCTCAAACTCTGTTTCTGCAATGGTTCATCATCTTCAAAATTAGAGTATGCATGTCTCCTTCATGATTTTGTTGAAACTGGAGAATTTGTCTTGCCATCATCAAAGTCTTCTAGACCTGCAGCTACTATATATATTAAATATCTCAATTTGTGTAATAAAAATGCTAAAAAGGAGGGCATAAAATTGGGAAATACCAAAAAATAAGAAAGTTCTAGAATTGGGGACATTACAATGGTATTAGAGTTGGATCTTGTCGGCATGTGATATTTCCTTCTTATACAGTCAAGTGATAGAGCCAACAAGTATTATCAAAGGGAACTTAGAAAAACTATCCATTTCCTAAGAAACAATTAAAGTTGCACAAAGTGAATTAGATGCGAAGAATTATTATGTTGACATTTCACTTGGAAATTGGAATTATTTTGTAGCTTTTCCAAATGAGAGGAGATCCAAAGAACAAGGCAACACATCTTGAGAAGGCTATAGAACTGTCTTGTAAAGTGTTGGCACAAAGAATAGGAAATGTTTATGCTGAAAATGGGGCAACCATTGTGCTAGCTGAAAGGGGTCAATTTGATATTGCAAAGGAAATTTTTACATAGGTACAAGAAGCTATTGCAGGAACAATCTTTGTTTAGATTCATGATGTGTGGGTAAATCTAGCACATGTTTACTTTGCACAAGGACAGTTTGCGCTTGTAGTGAAAATGTATCAAAATTGTTTGAGGAAATTATAATTTGGCATTGACACCCAAATTTTATAATATTTAGCTTAAACACATTATGAAGCAGAACAATGGTAAGATTGTAAAAGAACATTATTAAGAGAAATAGATTGTAACTACTGTAAGTTTCCAATCATAAAACTATAGATTTTGTGTTTAATGTAATGAGGGTTTTGAATTACCTCTGAATTCACTATAGAGGGCATCCCAAAATCTAACTTCATTACAGACTTCAAATACTTTGCAACAAACACCAAAGTCCTTGCTTTCCTTTTCAGAATTCTCTAGGTCCTTTCCAAACAATCTTTATCGTCCATGCAAGTGCTGCAACTCAAAACACCTCAGTGTAGTTCGTGCGCCCAGTTGTTGTAACTCAAAACGATGTGCTTTAGTGTAGTTCGTGTGCCTCAGTGTAGTCATCTAAACAAGAATAATGTAGAATTTCCAAATTCTAAATGGGAATAATGTGGAATCATGTGCAATACATATTGACTCCCGCCAATCATGTCCCCAAATATTTTTAATTTTTTTTTTCTAATTTGTACTCGTGTGACTAACTGTTTAGTCATTTTTATTTGTGTGACTAAATAATTTTTTACCTGATGACCAAATTAGTCATTTATTTACTCATTTATGGCCGTGTTGCAAAAAAATAGTAGAATTTAGTCATTTTTAGTTGTTGTGACTGAAAGTTTTAGTCACCTAGTCATTTATTTGCCAAATTCTACAAGTGTGATGTTTCAAAAGCTTTAATGTGTGTAAAATGTTGAACTAGAATGTGATGATAACTCGTAATGTGCTGAAGAGATAATTGTGCAACACTTCACTTATTTAAATTCTAGATGATTTGTGAGAAGGTAGAAGGTTATTTTATAGATTTCATGTTTCGAGATGAACGATCAAGATTTTGTAGTAGAAGATCCTGATCAACGGTTCAAAACTATTGAGAGGAATTAGATTGGGATGATTAGTGGATTTGGATTGCATAATCTATGTGATTGATAAAATCAAGTTGAGTATTAAGTGGAATTGAGAAAATAGATTGAGAGGTTAGTAGGATTGAAGAAATAGATTGAGAGGTTAGTGGGATTGAAGAATAGATGAATTAGTCAACTATTCAGAGTGAGAAATCGATGTTTGTGATTTGCTCAATCATAAAAGGGGTGAAGATAATTAATTATTGAATTAATTAATTAGTATTTTGAGTTGAACGTGCAAGTCATGTTTGACTTTAACAAATAAAGTTATATTTTGAATGATTTTTGAATAATTAATTTAATCATTCATGTTTAGAAAGGGGAAAGTGATTTAATTAAACTATTAAGTAATAATAATTTAATTGATTTAGGAAAATAGGGTTTTTGATCTAAATGATGTGAAATGCAATGATATTAGTGATAATGATGTTGATGATTAAATTTTTTTGTTCAATATGCGTGATATGCATTAGGTTATTTTTACATGTCTAGATATTATTCACGATTTCATTCACATTCACAACATGAAGAATCTGATTAAGACAAATACAAACATGAAAGTAACTATTGTAACAACATAAATAAATGTGTAGAAAGTAAAGTGGGGATCAGTTACCTTGAGTGGCCCTTGCTCAAGTGACCATCTCCACTGGGTAAACTCAAATCTAGCTCCTCAAATTAATCAACATGTCAGTATCTAAAAACTTCTTCATTGCATAACTCAAGATATCATAATCTAATAAGAATCTTTTGGAATATCTTATTCACAAGAACATGATTAGAACAAAAATTGTTTGTGTAAAATAGAAAACTAACTAAAGATATCTATCTGCTATATTTACTGCACTTGTTCTTGACCAACTAACTATTCACCTCGATCACCAAGCCATATATATAGGTGTGGGGGAGTCTTATTGAAACAAGGAATCAAAACACAAATCTAAATGCAAATATCCACTCCCTAAGAAATAGAGTGTGACAAAGTCTAAGTAACTAAAAACACAACTGAAAAGGTAGAAGAATTTGAATAGGATTGCAACTCTACTACAATGGTAAAATTGAAATATGGACTATAAAAATAGTCTCTTTGGATTCTAAATTGTGGTAGATCTCTTCTCCTTCAGTGGTCTTATTAAATGACATGGTGACTCACAATTATCCTGACAAATATACGACTCCAATTCTATAACTATCGTGCTCTTCTTATTCTATAACTTCCCCTTCATCACTATTTGAAACTCCTTTGGTTGTGGGTTGTACCCCTTAGTTGTTATGAGCTACAGTCTTCTTACTCTGTCTTCTTGGTTGCAAAGAGTTATTTCACCAAAACATATACACAATACTAAAAAACCATAATTTAATCATATACATACACTACATCCCATGCACATTCACACATTAACCATGCAATTACTAACGTACCATAATCATATTTCCATATACTTAAAACCAGGTTGAAGTTGCACGATGATCATAGAAATATAGTAAAGTTAAGGAATATGTATGAATTAAGTGTCTGGAAATGTCTAAAAGTATGCACTAAAACAACATAAAACTAACTAATAATTGGCCTCATCTTTCCCCCCAACTAAATATTTTCTTATCCTCAAGCAAAACAATTTGAAGACTGGAGGTTATATTGCAAGGTCATCTCCCTAAGGTCTATGATCATATCCACTCCTTTCAACTACTTCAAGTAAAAACCTCCATAGCATGAAAGTCTTGCCCACCCAACATCTTCAGTTTCCTCTCATTCTTCATTCTTTCCCCTATCCAATATGGCACTAGGTAGAGAAGCATAGGTGGAGAGAAGGTAAGAGGTACCCATGGAAGTGCCTTGTCTTTTGCAATGTCCATGTACGTGCAGGTCCTTTCAAGCATGTCTATGAATTTATATACATAATGGGGTTCCTTTTTCTATAATTTAGGGGCCAAATTGTCTAATCTTTTTATACAAAATGAAAAGAATGATGGATAAGCCCTATAGTTAGTCTTTGCATCCTGTCATAGTCATTTAGTCTTAAATTCATAATTTTCTTGCCTACACCCTTGTACTTCAGAAGTTCTTTCTATTCTCATATTATCACACTGGGGTCCTTGGATTCCTTTTTGACTTGTAGAGTAATTGATTTCTCTCTTTGAACATAATCCTGCACAATTTCACCTCTTTGTGTCTTATTTCTGAAGTAGGAAACTAGTGCCCTGATTTGTAGATCACCCACAAATATCAATGGGTTCCACTCTGTATTATCCGACACAACATAATTATGTAAATAAAATTCACTTAACTGGTCTTGTACATTAGGTGTAACATCAACAAAAATATGTAAAAATTCAAACTTTCTGCTCATGGCAATTGGCAGGTTATTGATCAGTTGGTTGAATTAGAAACTTAGGAATTTATCCTATAAAAATAAAGCATAGATTCTAGCAAGAGGTCTACACTTGATGATTTGAGCAACCTTATCTGCTATCTCCTCAATTTTAACTATCATTTTCTTCAATTAAGCTTCCTTATTTTCCAATATCCTGTTATGGTCTGAGATCATCTTTTTCTTTTCCTTCTCCCACTCTTCTCTTTGCTGGGAGAATTCTTGAGATGTTTTCCATAACTGATATCCTAGAGACATTGTAGTGTGATAAGTTGGAGTGCTCGTGAAAGGTGGTCTTCTATTTTTAGCTGTAATTTCTATATTTCCCACCTTTACTATGGAAAGATGTGCAAGTAAGTCCAATTTAGACCCATGACCATATGTGTGAAGCTTCTCCTCCAACTCCTTAATTTAGAAGTCTCTTTCTTTGTCTCTCTACTCATATGTCCTTACCAATTCCTCTAATTGTTTAATTCTATCCAATGCTTCCTGTAACTCTTTCTTTAAATTCATTTCTTCTATAAACAAATTCTCATCCTTCTCCAAAAACTGGTCATCATCACCCACAATATAATCACAACCCTCACTAATAGGGCTTTGTGGGGTTCTCTTGTTTTATTAGCAACAAAAATATCCTCTAAGTCAAATTCAGAGGTGATTGAAATATATCATTTCCTTTTAACTAGTGTATGAACATTCTCAGAAACATTTTTCTACAGTTTTGAATCTTCCATTGTCATAGTATTTTCTTCCTC
>VDFB02109042.1:45271355-45426072 GCA_007258455.2 Sequoia sempervirens
ATTGTAGTTACCTTTGCTTTCTTGCACATGTTTGTAGCTGCACTCTTGCTCATCTTAAGGGGGTGTTAGGTAAAGGTTTAATGTGGTATATTGAATTAAGTTGCCTTTATTCCTCTCTTAAGATTTCACTTTAGTTTACATATTGTGACATTTAATAATTATATTAATTATTAAATGTCTACCTATTAGGGTTTCTTTAGGGTTGCACAATCTCCTTTTATAAGGATTGATCATTGTATTTTATCTCACTCTCTGATTAATACATTTTTCATATTTCAGAGTTTCAAAACCCTCTCTTGCTTTTTTCTCTATACTCTTCCCTGTGATAGGTATCCCTTTGCATGCAAGTGTTTTTGGACTCTAAAGTTGGATCTGACAACTTCTACAAGATTGTGTGTGTTTGTGTGTATTGTGTTCCCCCATGCTTGTGTTATGTGTTCCTAGATGACCCTTGTCACCCTCGTAGGTACTTGGATACAAGAGTATTTTTATGTCTTGAAACTTCTATTTGTCACATCATTCTTCTCTTTGTCGTGTATTGTTTTTCGACAATTGGGGACGATGCAAAGTGTTGGGGGCATTTAGGCCTCCCTTCCATGTTGACCAATTTTTTTATTTTGTCTTCACATGGTTTGATATAGTAGGGGGTTGATGGCATTTAGGCATCCCTTCGATGTTGACCAATTTTTTTATTTTGTCTTCACATGCCTTCTTCGCATGGTCTGATATAGTATGGGGTTGATGGCAGTTCATTTATATACTATTATACTTATTTATCTATATTTATGAGCAGCTCTAACCCCGAAATATCATATCCGCTTGTCTCTTGTTTGTTACGTCATTGTCTTTCCCTTCTTTGCATATTTTCTCTCCTCTTTACTTGTGTTGTGATGTTGTGGTGCTCATGTGTTGTCCCTCATGTGTGTGATAGCATTACCACAGTTACATCTCGTTATGTTCTGCGGGCCACAACATCACTTTTCATTCTTGCTTTTATCTCCTTAGGATGTCACGTGCCTTTGTATTCGGCACACACCATCCTAAGGGGGGCTCTCATGTTGCTTCGGTGGCCAATGAATCTTTTTGAAAATCTTTATCTTTAACTCTTCAAAATATTTTTCAAAAAATTGCATTCCTCATCAAGGACCCTTAGTGGATTATTTTTCCTTCATAATGGGTTTGTAAAGAAAGAATTTGATAAACTTTCCCCTAAGGAGGGAGCACCTTCCCCTTGCAAGGGGGCTTTCTTCCTTTCGAATTCCTTGACGAAGTGGAATCTTTCAAAAGGACTCCTTGATGTTGAAATCAATTTGCAAAAAATATTGTTGCACTTTCAAACAAAGTGTCCCTTGAGTGGACCCTTTTTCTTTTGAAGGGTTCCTGAGGGATCCCTTTGAAAGCTCTTCCTTTAATTTGTGACTATATGTGTGACTGTCTACTTGTCTGTCTGTGTGGCTTCTTTTTGATATCTAACATGTTTTGTCTATGGATTAACATGTTACTTTGTAGATGCGTCTGTGAAGTTGCTTTCAAATCCGACTTTGTGGAATCCCCTACATTGGGCTTCCTTCAAGACCGAGCACCTGGGGGGCGCCTTCTTTACAAGTCCAAGGACCTGTGAAGTGCTTACATCCTGCGGGATTTGTCCACCGTTGGTTTGCGGACCTCTAGTGCACTTTGTTCAATCCTCCTCAAGAGAGAGTACCTATAGAGCCATTTGCCTGCCCTGTGCTTTCGAGCATGCCAGATTGAGGTTTGCTTCCTCGATGGTTCAGGTATCAATTAGTGATAACAGATTTCCACAATCCATGAAGATTACCTACTTTACCGAACACTCATTGGCACTCATGTTTTCTAAATTGGGGGCAAAATGTATAGGAGTGAATTTGCACCCCCTTGCAAGTTCCCCTTTTACATCATTCACCTTAGAAAAATCAAATCTGACCATGTAATTCCACATCACCCATCCACACTCCATCCACTTGGTGCTTGTTTTTAGTGTCGGTGGGGGAATTTATGTCGAGGACATGCACACGACGCACGAACATCTACATAGCGTGTTGTTGTCCTAACAGGATTCTTGCCTCTGGAATCTACATAAGCGTTAAGTTCTCCATTGGTGACGAAACATAACGCCCTTGTTCCCTTAAATCAACCTTTGAATGACTCTTTCCCTCTCAAAATCATCTTCAAATGGATATTCTTCATTCCTATTCATTCCTATACACACTTTGAACATTCTTGAAGGCAATCCTCACATCCTCATACATTTTAGCTACTTGGTACACTATTGGCTTCACTATTCCAACATCACAACATTCTTCACATCTACCACAGAAGATGCAACTTGGTGTCTTGCAAGACCTCCTTCGGCATCACTGTGGCCACGTCGACTTTGTCACGGTTGTAGACTTGCATTCCTCTCTCATTGGCCTTGAGCGCCTCTAGTTGAGGGTGGTATTGTTTACTTGCTTTTAAATTGTTGTTGGATTTGAGTAGCATAGTGTCTCTTGGAGTATTCGGTATTCTTTTCCTTTCCAGCATACTTTCTTTATTGCATTTCTATTTCTCTATCTATCTGGTTGTCTGTGGATGTGGAAACACCAAAACAGGGGTTTGACTGCAGCAAGCCCCGAAATAGCCCCAACATGTTTCCCTACTTTGTTGTGTGTAGGTACTTGTTCGTGTGGAGCTTGCTAGCAAACTAGACCCGTAGTAAGTCTATTTCTATCACCTTTCAGTCTTACCATTTCTTATATCATTTCTCTCATTATTTTGTTATTTTGTTATTTCCTACTTTTGCTATCACTTCAAACCTCAGCAGTTAAATCGTTAGCAAGTTTTAAACACCTTTTATTGTCCTTTCTTATTGTATGTCTATATGGATGCCAGTGCACCTATGAAACATCAGCGCATCGTGTTGCCGCCCCTGTTTTGCGTTGTTGTCCTTTGGTAGAGAGTTGTCTAAGGTATAGTCTAGGTCCCTGAAACCTGCTAGCTTAGTCCAAACCTAACTCTCGGGTTAGTAGAGTGACAAAAGCACTAAGAGTGTTCTTCATTCTCTATCCTCGATATCAAAAAATTCCCTACACTTGCGTGGTTGAGGTAGAATAGGGCAGCCCTCAACTCTCGGCTCTTCGTGACCTAGAGTCATTGAGTGGTCGGTCCCTCTCCTCTACAGGTTGATGTGTTTCCTTTGTTACCTATGTTATATGTTCATAAAAATTTGTTCCTATGCTATCCATATTACATGTTATGGTGTTTACCTCCTATACTTTCATATGTTCTTTGTCTAGCTCTTGTGCTCTTTATGCATGCCTTGGCGGCTATGTCATTATCTTCCATTTTTACTACTCTTATTATTTTGCAATGTTATGTTCCTATATTTTCTTATATTATTCTTATCATGCTTACACCTTCTAATTACATATTTATTATATTTATCATGCTTATCTCTTATGATTCTCCCTCTATAATTCTTATCATGCTTGCATCTTATGATTGCATATTATGATGCTTGTTGTGCTCATACATTTTTCATTTTATTTATGTTTACATGACCCTTATCTAAAATAGATAGCTACCCTTATGTTATTATTTACCTACATTGGTGCAACATTAGTGGCATCTTGCATTTCCCTTATTACACATGCCCTCTCAATTTTATCTTGCCTTTACTTGCATGCTAACATATGATGGTATGTTTTACCGTCTTTACATGGCTTAACACAATTGTATATTTTTCCCTTCTCCAATTCCTTGCATTTGTTATCATGATTTATGTGATTTATGTTTTACAATGACAAGCTCATAGCCATTATCGTATCCAAGAGAGGTTTATCAATCTTATCCATTGTTAGTCAAAGTTCTACATACTTAATGTAGATCCCTATAATTTTGAGTACTCAAAAAATATTTATCAACATACAAACAAAATGTATTGGTGTAAATTGCATACCCATGCCCTTTTCCCTTATGTTTTGGGCCCACTTTAATTAGAGTGTCCTTAATATAATGGCTAGCCTAGAAGTGATAATTTTGTGTTAATTCAGCTCATGAAATCACCACCTCTAAGTCCCATCATCAATCATCCTCAAAAATTGATCTCAGATCCTAAATCTGCCATTCATCACCTTGGATCAAATTCTTTGTATAGACTTAGCTCAACAATCACATATTTGAACCCCAACTTTTTTAAATTCAAATTCATAATAAATATTACCTCTGTCTTACTATTCATTGTGAGCAAATTTGTGTTGATTTGTGTCTTAGTGTATTGTATTTTAAGACATTGATTCATTTAAAAATAACATACACCTAACAATCACTAAAGAGATATTGTAACATTTATAAGAGCATCATAGCAACATTATCATATTATCATGTCAACAAACATCATCCTAGTTCCATTGACCATGCTCGTCGTTCTAAAGCCAAGGGATCTAAACGACTGAGAAGAATTCACAATTCAATATTCCCTAAATTTAGACATTAAAAAATTAAGGCAAGTAATTATCTCAATAACCTATTTTCTAGGATGTATTAAATTTAGGTCCCCACACCAATTACAACCAATATACAAAAAACTAATGTCTGATTGATCAATCATAAAAATCTTACATCAATAGAAAATCCATAGCACATTTGAATTCATTTAATTCAATATTTATTATTTCCAATCCCATTTAATCATCATTTGTTTAATTAGCCAAGATAATTTTATTAAGTGGTGTTTTTGGCCTTCCAATCTACAAGATGAATTTTTGATTGCCCTCGTTGCCGTGTAGATACATTCAACACACCCCTATTTTAACGCATCTTTCCCTGGGCATTGAACCCTATTTACATTGAATATCTAGGCATAACAGGTTATCTGCCCACATCTGCCTCGTAAGTCCTAATTCTCCGGAGTGGTGATCTGTAAGTTTTTAGGCAAATTCTTAGTGATCTGCGTTAGCAAGGGTGACCTGGAAGTTTTTCGAGTATTTCGCAGAATTCTGAAAGTAAGGCTTGAAGGTTCTAAACTAAGGACTCCTTGACAACTCCCCTTCTCAATTAGAAAACTCAGGTACTGGAAAACTTATTTGAAGAATTGACGAACGATGTAGGTTGTTTACACTGTGAGAACAATTTCAAACAAAAATGAGGACGACTAAAAATCCAAAATTAAATAAATGGGGGGGCGGGGGTTCTGTTAGCATGGGCTTACGTTAAATAAATGGGGGGAAAATTCTGTGAGCATGGGATTACAGTTAGAACTTGATAGAAACAACTTGAGCAACTCTTTGAGCTTGTGGGTTAACAACAGTTAGAACTTGATAGAAACAAGTCGAGCAGTGCCAAGTTCAAGATTGTATACATTCTAATCAACAGCAGGGTCCATGGAAATCTTGGCCAGATCGACGACCATCACGGTGCCAAAATGTAGTTCATCTTTAAAAACCGAAGGAATAGTAAAATTCTCTGCCCATCAGAACTCAGAAAACCTATCCTGTGCTATTCATTCATGCTGCCTAAACATAGAAAAAACTTTCGCTGCTTTACAACTAGATCTTCTCATAAAGCTAGATATTCTCTTTAATTTGGGCATGGAGCGCCCATTGCCACAGTTATTATACGAAGTCATTTATGGCGTCCATGTGCTCCATTTTCATGTCGTATCGCACAACCAACCTGTATAAGCTAATCCTAAGGCAATAACACAAAGCTTGCTTAACAAATTATATTTTACCTCTATGAGCATCACCTAGATGCAATGAGTGATAAGTGGACCATTCATTGGGTCAATGAGTTTGACTCAAAAAACTACACGGTTGAATCCTGATAACAATATCACAATTTGACAGGCGATTCAGACTTCTTTATATTACAGACCACAGGTCTTAAATAATAATACACCAATATTAAAAATCTCTCAAAGCAGGCAATAAACATTTACAAGCATTTTAAAAGTTAAAAGATCTGTCAATGGTACCACACATTTCTAAACACCCAGACATACTTAAAAACCCTTTGAATATATATTATTATAATACTTCAGATCACAGGTCTCAAATAATAATACACCAATATTAAAATCTCTCAATGGCACTTTGAATGCATATTATTATATAATTTCACCCTTGTCCATGCAGAGGAGGATCCTGGTACTCGATAACAACCAGTTTGTATCCACCTGTTTAAACATACAATGCCAATCCAAACACATACAATAAATTTAAGTCCTTAGACAATAACCAGTGTGTAATTCAGACTTCTTTACATATCAGACCACAGATCTCAAGAAACAATACACCAATATTAAAAACTCCAAAAGAAGGCTATGCTACTCATCTATTTGTTTAGACATGTTCACAAGTAGGCGATTAAATTGGGCCATGCCACCTGATTTTGCTATATATGATCACAAATGCACGTTCTATTTACACATTTCTCTGAAAATTTTCCCGTATACACTCACATTTACAGCATTCAAGCTATGCCCATTCTGACGACCAACATCAGGCCTATCGGACCCACAGATCTCAAAAAACGATAGATAACCCAATGTTTCCAACAAAAAAAATAATTTAAAATCTATCAATACCAAAAACGATAGATTACATTGTTTACGAGTAAAGCAATCAAGTTGGCTTAATTTCTTTACAGGTTTCTCTGAAAACGTTTCCATGTATCTCAAACCAAAGCAACACTGTATCTGAAAAAGTTTCCATGTATCTCAAACCAAAGCAATACTGTGTGATTCACAAGTAGAGCAATCAAATTGGCTTAATCTCTTTACTGAAGCAACATGCAGTGTGCGATTCAGGAGTAAAGCAATCAAATTGGCTTAATCTCTTTACAAGTTTCTCTGAAAATTTTCCTGTATCTCTTGAACTAAAGCAATACCCAATGTGTTATTCAGGAGTAAAGCAATCAAATTGGCTTAATCTCTTTACTGAAGCAACATGCAGTGTGCGATTCAGGAGTAAAGCAATCAAATTGGCTTAATCTCTTTACAAGATTCTCTGAAAATTTTCCTATATCTCTCAAACTAAAGCAATACCCAAAGTGTTATTCAGGAGTAAAGCAATCAAATTGGCTTAATCTCTTTACTGAAGCAACATGCAGTGTGCGATTCAGGAGTAAAGCAATCAAATTGGCTTAATCTCTTTACTGAAGCAACATGCAGTGTGCGATTCACAAGTAGAGCAATCAAATTGGCTTAATCTCTTTACTGAAGCAACATGCAGTGTGCGATTCAGGAGTAAAGCAATCAAATTGGCTTAATCTCTTTACAAGTATCTCTGAAAATTTTCCTATATCTCTCAAACTAAAGCAATACCCAATGTGTTATTCAGGAGTAAAGCAATCAAATTGGCTTAATCTCTTTAAAACTTCTCTGATAATTTTCCCATATACTCAAACTAAAGCAACACCCAGTTTGTGATTCAGGAAACTGAATCACATTGGCTTAATCTCTTTACAAGTTTCTCTGAAATTTTTCCCATATACCTCAAACTAAAGCAACACCCAATGTGTGATTCAAGCTTCTTTATTTACCAGAGAGACCCACCATATCTCAATGAACGATACCCCAATATTATATTTCTAAAGAAAGCTAAACATTTGCTACGAATTAAAATCTATCAATGGCACCACAAATTCCAAACATGCATCGACATTACTAAAAAGTAAAAACCCTATCAAAATCTTGTGTGCAGATTCATCTGTCTGTTTAACATGTTCACAAGTCGGGCAATCAAATCTTGTGTGCAGATTCATCTGTCTGTTTAATATGTTCACAAGTTGGGCAATCAAATTGGCCAAACCACCTGATCAAACAGCTCACAGATTTCATTGATTACATTACAAGATTCTCCAAAATATGCTCCAATTTGCAAGAAGCCAAAACAGTGTGCAATTCAGACTTCTTTATATTTCAGACAACAGATATCAAGAAACAATATACCAATAATCAAATGTTCAAAATGCTTCCAACCAAAAAAAAACACAATATTAAATATCTATCTCAATGGTTCCAAACATCCATGTACATTACAAAAAAGAAAAAACCCTATGAATATATATTATATAATGCCACCATTGTCCATGCAGAGGAGGATCCTGCTACTGAATCAGTTTGATCTTGTGTGCAGTTCATCTATCTGTTTAAACATGTTCACAAGTCAAGCGATCAAAATCAGCCAAGCCACCTGCTCACAGATTTTGCTTGATTTCTTTACAAGATTCTCTGAAATTTTTCACAAATATGCTCCCATTTGCAGCTTCCAGGCTATGATAAATTCCATTATAAAATGACCCAGATAACATCTTCAAACAATTGATGGCATCAAATAATAAGAATAATTTGTTAAATCAATGGCATCATGCTGGAATCAGAAATTATTGACCGCCAGCATCCTTGTAATGCTTTAGTACATTCTTCTTAAATTCTGCAAATTGACAAGGAATCCGTTAACTATTAAGGCAAGAACCAAAAGTACATTGATTCTTCTAGAAATCACAATTATTAGTTTGAATATCTCCATTTGCTAGTACTATAATAATGATACTACCTTCTTGATTGCTCCATAGTAATGCCGCCTGGCTATTCAACGGGGAGTCATTATTTGGTTCTGCATAGGAAATGGTAACATAAATTTCTAGGAACATGCAACAAATCCATAAACAAAAAGTATGAAGCAAATGTTTATTTTTACCTCCCAAAAGGCTCTGAATAGATAAAAGTACAGTTCGAACATCATATGCAGATGACCATTTATCCTGCAACCGAACATCATTCAGGTCCAATGGGCCACAAAAAAATTATAGCATGCCGGGAGTGAAAAACAAGAAAACTGTACTCACCTGAAGAATATCAAGACAGATGTTTCCAAGTTGGTCAATATTTGGATGGTAGCAATCTGTTTCAAATTTCACTTGAGGGGGCTTGAATGGATATTCTGTTGGGAAACGCAAAGAAAGCTTATATATCAGTCCCTCATACACAGTATTTTTTCCCCCATTTATCGTACCAACCCAGGAGAACATGTTGTCAGCCTCTGGGAATGCTGAAACTCCAGGATCGCCACCCATCTGGAAATGTCAACAGAAATTAATAGTTAACATAGTTGTGTTAAAGTTATCAACCAATTGCGGGGCAACATTACAACTGCAGACCAAACAATTTAACTCAAATTTTGACTCGAGCAGTGCAGCTGAAAGTACACACACTAGTTACGATTAACAGGATTTGACTAGAGCTCTTATTGATACAGCTGATAGGAAGTATAGTCTGGAAATTAACAAATCCAGTAGTGCCAATATGTTTTACACAGGAAAAAATGTTAAAAGTAAAAAAAAATGCCTCACAAGCTGCCAAGCTCATCGAAAATAAGACCACGAATAGAAACAGATAAATATTCATGCAAGAACAAAGGTCCTAATATTCACCAGTAGACATGAAGTACAGATACAGGTATAGTATTACATATATGATATAAATAGTCAGCAAAACATGTGGTGTGCATGGTGAAGGTCGCAGAGTCCACATCCCTACACTAGTGTTTCCAGGTGAATTTGAACATATGTCGAAGCAAATTTTTCAGCTTTTCCTAATAGAAGCATACAAAATCAAATATATCAACACCCCGTGGACCAAGTTACCAATACAAGCAGTCTAGAACAATACTAGATAGCTCTTCATATGCATACAAGTTCAAGGTCATCCAGAATATGAGCATAGGGCAAAACCAAATAGATTTTTTGAGTAGATATGTAGAAGCAAAACTTTTCTGGGTAGAAGCATAACTCAAATATATCAATAACATCA
This sequence comes from Sequoia sempervirens, assembly GCA_007258455.2. NCBI lineage: Eukaryota > Viridiplantae > Streptophyta > Pinopsida > Cupressales > Cupressaceae > Sequoia > Sequoia sempervirens. The sequence goes on from VDFB02109042.1 coordinate 45,281,170, forward strand.
TGCATACTGACTCAAATCTATACATATCAACGCCCTTCACTTCATCCTGTAGACTTATAGGATAATCATATAAAAATGCAGGTATGGAATTCTTAAAGAGAGCCATATGTATCAGTAAACAGCAGTATTAAGAATCAATTATTCCTTAGAATGAATAAAATTTATCAATGCCCTTTGCGAATTTTACAACATCCAACAATTTCCTTGATAATTTCTCGTTAACAAAAGTTAAGGCTCTACAAGAGAAAATAATTTCCTTGATAAATTAATTTTTGGGAATGCATTCTAGAGGAGAAAATAATTTTGACACCTTCATTAAACTAATTAAATTCTCATACTACACACATTTTGTCCCAGATCACATACAGAAGGATAGAAGCATTCTTCAGTTGCAGAGTGTGAAGCAAAGCTATCAGGAACATCATGATCTCAGTTCATATGCATTGGCTTTTTACTTGCATAACAACCAGACTAACATTTCCATATTTTCTCATCTAAAAGAAAACAGTCATACCTAATAAGTAAGAACATCAAAACTATGAGCTTTGCTTGTGGAAAGTGCCCAGCCCCATTGAATCGAAGTTCCATAAATAACCTTAAGCAACAGACATCAACAACAAAAATCTTCTCTGTCTTCTAAGGATTGAAACATAACTAACATTAAGGAAAACAAAAAAAATGCTTGGAATACTAGTGACTGAAGTAAACACTAAGACACAAGACATCTGCATTTCCATGATCAAAATAATATTTCCCAGAGGAGTCATGGACCAGAAAAAAGGTCAACTAAGTTTCCATCAGTAAACTCTCTAGGGTTCAGAATATATGCCACCTAAATTAATAAAACCAATGCATCCCATAAATCCAGGGTACCATACACACATTCAAGTGTTAAGGTCCTTCCTTCAATGCATAGATCAAGCAAACTTTTCCAAGCTTTAATTGCAAGCAGATTGCGGTAGACATCTGCATTTCCATGATCAAAATAATATTTCCCAGAGGAGTCATGGACCAGAAAAAAGGTCAACTAAGTTTCCATCAGTAAACTCTCTAGGGTTCAGAATGTATGCCACCTAAATTAATAAAACCGATGCATCCCATAACTCCAGGGCACCATACACACATTCAAGTGTTAAGGTCCTTCCTTCAACGCATAGATCAATCATCAAAATCTAGGGTTCAGAATGTATGCCACCTAAATTAATAAAACCGATGCATCCCATAACTCCAGGGCACCATACACACATTCAAGTGTTAAGGTCCTTCCTTCAACGCATAGATCAATCATCAAAATCATTCTATGCAACTGGACACAATTAAAAAATCATCAAACCATTAAAAAAAACCATACACACATTCAAGTGTTAAGGTCCTTCCTTCAACGCATAGATCAATCATCAAAATCATTCTATGCAACTGGACACAATTAAAAAATCATCAAACCATTCTTGGGATTGATTTCTATTCTCTTTTATTCCATATTAACATGGTTAGGAGGCAGATGGGGATTGGGTTTCTATTCTCCTTTATTCCATATTAACATGGTTAGGAAGCAGATGGGGATAGGGAGCACCTCATTCAAATTTTTGTGACAACCTATGCAGAGACTTCTGCCAAGCAACTTGGGATGGGGATTGGGAGCAAGTGCCACTTGTTGAAATTCTTGTGGTGATCTATGTGCAGAGACTTCTCCCAAGGCATGTGCGTGGTGTGTAAGGGTTATGCACATACACCTCCATTCTACCATCTTTATTTTACACCGCTTTGAGAACATCTCATTAAATACACAGTCCCTAAAAATCCCTTGGTCTGGATCGATATAGGATAATCACATAGGCATGGCAGGTACGGAATACTAAAAGAGAGCAACATGCATAAATAAGCAGTAGAAAGAATCAGCTATCCATTAGGCATAGGGTGGATAAAATTTATCAATGCCGATTGTGAGCTTTGCCACATTCAGCAATTCCCTCATTTCATGGTAAGCAGAGGCTATATGATCTTGAAGGCATTCTAAAGTACAAAACAAATGTTACAACTTTGTTGAAATAATTAGAGTTTTATTTTATACATATCCCAGTTCTACAAAAAAGTCAGCTGTGTATGATCACATACAGAAGGGCTACAAAGAAAAAAGAATTCTGAACTTAGAAAATGTTAAGCAAAGATGTCATGGAACTAAGTTGAAACAATGAAAATAGTAAGCCTTTTGAAATTTTAAAGAACATAGGCAATGGGTTTTGAATTGGATAGCAACCAGACTATCATTTCCATATTTTCTCAACTAAACAAAGATAGTCACAAGCTAAGAAGTGAGAACTGGGAGACCATGAGCTTTTTCTCATGACAATTGTATTAAATCTTTATAGACTTCCTGGAAAGAACAACCAGAAAACTATAAGCTCTTCCTACCCCGACAGGAAACGCCTTGCCCCATGAGTGATATTGATAAAGCATTCAAAACCCACAACCCTAGGAAACAGGCATCAACAATGAAGTGCATTCTCTTATTCTACAGCTTGAAACAGAACTAGAATGATAGTTGACGAAAATGCTTTGAATGTCTACATATCTGGATATATTTCCTGGCCCCGGGTATAATTATCTCACAGGAGCCTTAGGTTTTACTCCAATTACTAATATCATACAACAACGATTGCAAGCAGAAAGCTAAAGTTCTAAGAAGAGCCATCTGTATTTTCCGTGATCAAAAGTATGTGTAACCGAAAATCCATGGACACAAAAAAAATTATAACATTCAAAAGTTTCCATGGGGCACTCTCTAGGATTCGGAGCTACCTGCCACCTAGATTAATACCCAATACATCACATAACACAAAGGAACTGTACACATTTTCAAGAATAGAGGCCTTTCACCATATTGTTTAACTTTAAACCAATCTAGGACGTATTTCAAATCATTTCCTTTTGGGTTACTTAAACATTAGAGAGACAAAAAGCTTTAACGAAAAAAAATATATTAACTTAAGCCTCCTCCATTTACAGATGTTACAAAAAATAAAGCATAAAAGGGTCATAAAGGCATAGCGTACCATCAACGCCATCAGCTCAGACTGCAACCTGTCCAAAAAACACAAAAAGAAAGTTCATCAAAACCCCAACTTGCAATTACTTTGACCCTACCATTAGCCCTAATTCTTTGTTACTGCAATAGATTATAAAAGCCCAGCCCGCAAATAATTTTTACCTCCTGATACAATCCATAAACTTTCCTCTAATAAACTTCAAAATTCTTAATAGATGCTTCACAAACTTACGACTAGCAAACGTAATAGAAACATAAAACCCACCCCGGGAGAGGCAAAAAGTAAGTTATGCCCCCAGAATTAACCCCTCTTGCATCCTATGCTCTATTAGCACAAACCAAATGACACAAGTTTTTGTTAATCTGAATCCAATGAAAACAACAGACACCCATTCAGTTTTTCATTGAAACCAATCACAACAGCAGGCTACAGTCTTGTACCCAAACCAAACGAAAGACCAAACACCCAATTAATTTCTTTACCCAAACCATTCGAACGACCAGACACCCAATTAAAATTTTACCCAGACAAATCGAAAAAACAGATTCTTTTACCCAAACCAACTCAAAAAAACATAAGACCAACTATGTTTTTTAATCCAAACCAACCAAAATAACAGATGCCCTAGATTTAAGGCATATCGGCAAAGAAGTAGAAAATTAAGAAAGAACCCTAACCTTCGTGAGACAGCGCGGCTGTCGTTGGTCTTGGCCATTGCTTGGGTTTGTTTAGAAGCGCCAAGTGCACTGGGCATTATGGGCGTATTCGCAGTGCTGTTGCTGTTGTTGTTGTTGTTCAAACTCATCTTTCTCAGTGAGAAAAAAATAAATTACACACCCGCAAATCGCAGAAAAAGCACTCAACGAAACAAATCTCACTGGCGATGTGGAGAATTGTAATTAATCATCCACAGATCCGCGCAAGTAAAATCACTGCATCGCTTGCTTTTATAAAACTGTGTGAGCAGGAAAAACGATCACTAAAATGTATTTGTACGGACAACGGACTTCAGAAACAATTACATTGCCGTTAGTTGCGCGGTTTGGAGTCCACGATATGAACGTTTGAATTAGACCGTCCCGATTAGTTCGACTTAACGGCTAGGAAAATACAATGGCTTATACTTTTTCGAAACTTGGGAATTTTTTGTTTATTTATAATATATAATGGAAATGATGCGTCTTTTAGTGAAGATTTTAAAATACTATTTTTAATATAAATTATGTGTCTTTATGGTGTGAGCAGTTTGGTGATTTGAATAAAAATTTCAAAGTTAAAAGTATAGGCCACCTTTCACATCAGCTAAATCAAATTTATGGACTAGATTTCTTCTTTTTGGGAGGAAAGGTTTTTAGGAAGAATATATAATAGATTAAAGATAGAAACCTTTAATGGAATGATTGATAGTTTTAATGGATAATAATTTTTCAAATGATATGGTAGGTTTTTTATTAGAAATTGTGTGAATTTTTGTATTAAAAGTGGGGTTTGGAAGAAAAATGTGGTTTTATCTTATCTTTTGTGAACGTCGTAGATGTATAGTATTTAGTTTGACTTTTTTGATAGTATAGTTCACATTAATCTTGAGCTTTTTATTATGTTATGTTAATTTTAAATATTTTATTCATAACAATGTTAGTCTATTTATCGAGGTTTTTTCTTCCCTCGACTAGACCTCACGAGCGATTGTGTCCTCTAATTTGACTTCAAAATTCATCATTTTCAAGCACAATAATCTTAAAATATGACTACCTGAAAAAATTTAACTAGGTGTTTAGGATTGTGTATTTAAGGACATCATTCTAGTTTATTTTCATGGAATTAGATAAGATCAAATATCAATAGAAAGCATTTATGTTTAGCATTCAGTATCAACATTTGTGATAACTCGGTTGTAGTTTACTTACCATTCAATATTCTTTATTTTTTTTATTGTGATCTTTATTAAATCACCCTCAAGACCATATTATTATCAAGGAAGTTGAATGATCTTCCCTCTATATATAGCAAGCCTCAAAGGTGCCTCTTAGTACCACCATTTCTTATAAACAAATGTACACTATAATGAATAGGTTCAAAAGATCCCTAAGCTCAAATTTTGTGCCAGACTATATTGTACATGTGATCGTGTCCCTTATATATCTCATTGGGTGATCATGTAAAATTATCTTGCTTGTGCGATTTAGTTCCAAGCCCTTGAATTCTCAAATTATCTTTCATGTAGGCCCTTGATCACTAATTTAATATCAATTTTCATTTCCAACTCCTTGTCATAATGTCTCTAGTAGTCAAAGCAATCAACATCAACATCACACCAATTTCCTCATAATCCTTATAGTCTCTCTCACCTTATCAATTCAATTATTCGCTTTAGTTTAATGCTCTTAAAATTAATTTAGGGTCTAAATTTCATTAATTGTTGACTTTATCATCCAATAGAATTTTTAAATTAATTGTAAGGTTACTTCCCCTACGTTTTGGTGAACTCGTACTTGCATTCCTATTCTTTAGAGTAGACTTTTTGTATTTTTAAAATCTATCCATCTCTACAAGTCAAATATAAAATTCCTATGGATTCTTTGATATATTCGTCTATGATGGATACACACAATTTGCTTAGTGATGGTAATGTTTATTATGTTAGTTTGGTCCCAAAGAAACCACATTATCATGATGATACCATTACTAATTTATTTGGTAATCATTATGCATCTATCTTACTCTACTTCTTAGTATCCCTTTTTCTTACCTTGTTAGGTCTATGTTCTTTATGTTGTATATATATCATAAAACTCTAACTAAGCTAATTCTGAGGGTGATTACACATGTATGTTCTCTAATGACCGTGTCTTATTTGTATGTCCATAATTGTAACAACCTAATCAATGTCACTAGACAATTACTTAAGACCAAATAACTTTTTATTGAACATAATTCTATTAACAACTACAAATGAATGGTATTTTTATTTGTAGACACTAAAATCATATATACACTAATTTTTACATTTACCACCTCTTAATCCATTAAAATAATATTATCCTAAGCACATTACTTTATCATAATTAAATTAGTTATTTATTATTTAATTAATGTAAAATGAATCATCTTCTATATTATCCACTAATAAATTAATTTAAATTCTAAGTTACACCTCATCAATTAACTATCTAATCAAAATACTTAGCTTACTCATTGCATATATTAACAAGCCAATCAATTTGTTTGACTCAAGATCATAAATTAAATAAAAATTTAAATAATATCAACTCACCAATCAAATGAGTTGACTACCTATTTATCTCCACGCTCCATTTTCTAAATTGATTGTCACCTCTCTCCATCACATCCACCAATTGTGGATCTAACTCATGAGCCAAGATTTGATCTTCGTCATCTAATTTCCTCTCAAATTTTATATAAATTGGAGCTTAATCCTCCATTCATTGAGGATCTTAGATTGAGCAAGATGTTGTCCAAGCGAGCAATTAACATTGTCAAGAGCATATCCATTTGATGCTCCATCAAATATTTGCATGAAGTTGGAATAATGAGTTTTAAACATTATTTTTTATTCTTATTTTTCATGATTACATTTGGTATGCCCAATGGGACCTACCCATTTTTTTTGAAAATTTTAAAATTAATCTAAATAGTTGTTGGAGAAAAGTTTTTTTTGTAGATCATGGAATTTGGTGAGATCAAAGAGTTTGGGATCTTGTCTTTCTCTCTCTATCAGCGATTTTAGATTAGTGAAGTGTTAAACTATTGTGTGGATGATTGGGGGGATCTCCAAGATTTGAATTAGATTCAAATCTTGGTGGTTTTTTATGCCTACATATCTTAGATGGTCTAATTCCCTTAGGTGGGTGGAAATATTACTAATCACGATGATCTCTTTATTAGAATTTTCTATATGATATAATGTATCAATTTCTTATGTTTTATGAATTTCTAATGTTTAATTAATTGTTATTTTATTTATGTTGTGATTGGCTTTTCAAATCCATGAAAGGACTTGGGCATAAATCTCAATCACAACCCTTTAAAAACCTCTATCAATTATGGCACCTTCAAAGTATTGTGTTAGTTTATTTGAGTGGGGAAATCCCTAAGCCAATTCATTTGGTTTATGGTATTTGTGATTCTTGATTCATGTGATATCTTGTTTTATATCAATTATTATTTGTTTTCTTCAATATATTTTCTTCTTTGGAGCTTTCTTTTGCAATTCAAACACTTTACATTTGAGGTTGAACTTCTTATCCATTGTTTGACACATCAACCATAGTATTACTAGTGGTAGCACTCCAATCTCTTACTTTAGCTTGAACTTATGGAGGTTGTACATTTGATCAGTTCCATTTGGTTGTAACAAGAGCCCCAATCATGTTTTTTTGGCAAAGAACTTGTATAAGGAACATTTTTCTTGGTCTATGCATTTTGTGATGTTGTAGGAGGAGGGTTGATAGAATTTGACTTAACCTTGTTTACACTTTGATAGCCTCCATTCTTCTTTGATGAGCTAGAGCCCCTATCATACCTGCATCATATAAGATTATGATGCCCTACTCTATCCAAAGCCAAGCTTTATAACACTCTCTTTCTCTCCACATCTTAGGCCATTATGGCCTTTAAAAATAAAAATCGTCAACCATCAACAATTTGACAAACTCGTTGCCATAAAAGAAGCAAAGAAGGAGTAGCAAATATTAAAGGTATTCCCCCAAAATAACAATGCTTGTTCTTACTAGTAAACAATTGGAAGATGGTAGAACCCTTATCAACTACATTACCTAATGGAAGTCTGCACTTCACCTCATCCTATGCCTACATGGAGGGTTTTGTTTTATTATTATTATTATATTTTTATCATAACTTTGATTCAATATTTTTATTTAAATAAATAGGTATTTACTTATTTTGAAAATAAAATAAAAAATGCCTAACATTTTATGCAAGGAGTATTTCTCTTCAATTTCTAACATTTTTTTGCTAGAGCTCATTTGCTACTCTAACACTTTTTGCATTTAGAACGTTTGTTGAAGAACATTTTTCTAAAACTACTAACCCATTTTTGTAGTCGTACTTGCCAATGATTTCAATTTGAAACTATCACACATTTGGTTTTGGGTTGCTAAAATTAGCTTGTTAGTTTTTATGTTTAGATTAGTTATATCTTTTGGTGATTGGTTCATGTATGCTCTTCTCGCACACCTTTTAGGTGATCTTGAGGATACAAAATGATACAATTCACTCTTTTTTTCAAGTATTTTTTTAGTGGGCCTACATAAGGATTTCATCACCTTAGGAGATGACCTAAATCATGTGTTTCAATGGGGTATACAAAGGGGGAGTGAAATTTGTACCTCAAAGGAATACCATCATGTCTAGCATAACCTTGGCATTCTTTTCATAAGGAGATAAGGTGAAATGGAATTGGAATTATCCATGAACACATGCTTGTAGATGGACTCTTGTTCATAGAATGAAGCCTCACATACCTTCAAGTATATTAAGGACACCTCTAGTTAACCTTGTGAAACATTGAAAAATAGGTGGTTTGTGGTTTTTCTTAGAGTGGATATGTAATAAAGGGAGTATGATGCACCTATTTTCCTTTATTTCATTAGGAAATGAGATCCCCACAATGAATTGACTAAAAACCCTTAGGTGAATCAATTCAATGTGAGAATCTTCATATTTCCTTATGCTTGAAGGACGAGGGTCAAGGTCAAACAACACTTTTGGGAGAAAAACTAAAAATAGCAAATCAACTCCAAAATGCAATCTAACACTTGAAACAACAATATTAAACTCAATATTAGTAGAACTAGAAAACCAATTGCAGATCTGAGAAGGAAAAAAAATGTGTTTACCAGTCACCAAAAGGCAGTTTCTAAAGGTTGAATGAGACTCATTCGCCCATGGGCGAATGGGTCTTTTTTCAGGGTTTTTCTACAACTTTTGGGAGCCTCTGATGTTGATTTGTAGCTTCTAATTTGTCTAGGTTTCAGTGTTAGAAAGTCAGAAATCAGATCTATAGGTGAGATTATGTGATTTGACAACTTTGACAACTTTTTTAATTTTGCTCTTTAAGAGGTCTTCAATTCTTCTTCAACCTAAATCTACAATCACACACACAAGAGAGAAAAATGTTTTTTTTTAGTGAATGGGGGTTTGCCTTGGTCAAACCCCATTTTAGTAATCAAACCTTGAATTGAAATAATACATGAAAGAGGGAATGAAGAATTAACAAAGCTATGTTACCACTCAACAAACCCTTGAATGAAACCTTGATAATGTAGATCTTAGGAAGTCTTCAACTTGCATGAAATGGTTGAATTGGATGTGTATCTTGACACTTGAAATAATTCTTTGCATACTTGAACTTGATCTTGAAACGTAGATCACAATGTTAGCTTCAAAAACATGCATGATGCAAGAAGACTTTGACATGGTGAATAGATCTTGATTGTTGCAATAACTCTCTGGTATATATGCTCTTGATCATCAACTTTTCTATACTTTTGCTCTCATCAAAATGTTAGGTTGCTTCTTGAAAAATTCTAGGTGAAACTTAGTGAAATGACCTTGTATTTATAGGTATGTATCCTTAATTTCCCGAAATTCAAATATCACAAGTCGACATTGAAATATGGATTTGGAGATGTTAAAATACCACCAAAAATATAATTTAAATTTAGGTCCAAAGGTCTAGGGAGGACCCATTTTCCCATGGGTGAATGGGTCCCAGGTCCCTATTCCTAGAACACACATTGCTCAAGGTAAAGTGCTATGTTTAGGCATTAATTATTGTCGAGTTTTCCCTTCAGAAAATGTAATTTATTAGGCTTGTAAATGAATAAAAGGGATTGTTAAGGCATAGTTAAGCTCAATTTAATTAAGAGGCACCAAATAAGTGTGAGAATGTAAAGGGATATATTTATCAACACTAAATTAAGGAAATATTAAGTCCATTTTTAACTAGGAGGGCCCAAACAAGTGTGAAAATGTAAAGGGATACATTTTTCTACACTACACCTTGTTTATCCTAGTTAGGCATACACTTAGTCATCTTGCCTTATAGTGCATAAATAAGTGGTTGGACCCGAGAAGTTACTCACATTGTGTCCTTAATAAGTGACAATAATAAGTTATGTGCACAAGCATTTGTAATCCTCCCACATGCTACATTATAGGTAAGGATTTTGTCCCTACAACCCAATGTCCTAAATAAATGGCTGAGGCTACTCGCATACTCAAATTTGGTATGTTTGTGAGCCTATAACGATTGATACACCTACTTGATTAGATAGGCTTGTTCATGTGTATTGCATGTCTTTTAATGTTTAGATAAACTGTCCCTATTTCAAACCAAAAAGGGAAGCTTATTTATCTCATGCCTTAGAATTTTTCCTTTCCATTCTTTCTTTTTATGAATCACAACTTGGTCAACAACCACAACCTTGATTCATAGTCAAAACCCATAATCACAAACTTGGTCCAACTTAAAATATAGGTCAACCCAACCTTAGTTCAAATTAACCATTGTCCATACAACTCATAGTCAACCATCCTTGCATTTTCTCCACCCTCATTTAGCTTAAATCAAGTCAACTTAACCTTAGTCCAAAACATCATCCAACCTTAACCATAGAACCATTTCATATCCATGAAATGTCAAACTATATACAATGAAATTAGAAAACTAGAAATTGAAATCAAACTAAACTTCTACTTTACCCATCTCACTACAAACTTCAAAATTTAAATGATGTTCATTGCCTTGTTTGGAATGTGGATGTGACTCAACAACATAACACTTTGATTGATGGTATATTTTGATAGAGTTAATTTGCATGAAGATTTGAGATATGAAATTGATGAAGGATTGACTCAATTTATGGAGTTTCCAAGGAAAAATCAATTCAAAGATGAGGATAAGATTGAGGACTTTAGTTAACTAAACTAAATGTGGAGACAACTCAAATGATAAATAGAAAATTATCATTTTAAACTCATGAGAAGATAATCTTGGATTATTCGATTAATTGATGGATAATTATGCATATCAAGTTTCCATTTGGAGATTGAATTGACTAAAGAATGAAGAAGAGGTTTCTAAAATGGAAAAGAGTTAACTAAGGAATGAAGATCAAGTTTCCAAATGAAGACTAAGTTAACTAATCAATGGTGATCGAGTTGACTAATGAGTGAAAATGGAAATTTATTTGAAAAAGAATAATTAACTCATATTTAATTAGATAATAAAATATTATTTAATTAAATAGATAATGAGATTAAATGGAAAATACTTATTATTTAATAAATAATAATATGTGGTGTGATTAATGAATATTAGTGGATAATAAATTAAGATTAACCAATACTTAATTAATGGATGCAATTAATGATTTACGGAATGATTAAGGTCAATGATTATGAGGAATATTTTAGGTGTCTACATTTTTCCCCTCTTTAAAGCAATGTTTTTTATTAAATAAGCAAGGAAAGGGCATTGATCTCATTGTTCATAGCATTAGCATCTTAAACATAATGTAAATTCGGAGAAGAGGTGTGCAGGCCACAAAGAAAACAATTAGGCGTGAAAGCCTTCCAAGAACTAAAATAGCCAAAAATCAAACAAACAAGATAAAAGGAAACAACACCCACAAACAATAAAAAAAGGAAACAACACCCGGGATCCATAAACAACCACTTGAACATGTTCCAATAATCCATCAAAGGGTCGAGCAACTCCTCCTAGTCCTCTTTGGCCTGGATCTTTTTCCCTTTCTTTTTCTTGACTTAAACCAACTAAGAGTCCTTGTCCTTTCCTTATTTCTTCCTTTATTTATTAATTTTGGAATCACTTAACACAATCCCCATCAAAACCTTCATCACAATGCCCTCAATAACAAAAATAATATTTCAGAGGGATGATTCTATTCTTTGCATTTGATCAAAGAAACTATTAGCATCCATCTTCCTCTCCATTTCCTTCACTTTCATCTGTAAAACCTCCACCTAAGTTCTAATAGACATAAGAAAGTCCTTCTCACACTCAATTCTATCATTTGTATGACCCTTCTCAACCTCACCTTTATTTTTTTCCAAAGAAACAATTATTAAGTTCCTTCATCCTCCTTTAGGTTTATTTCTTCTTCATACTCTTCATCACCATCATCTTCGGTCTCCTCCTTTTCATCTTTAGTCTCCTCCTTTTCACCTTCATCCTTCTCTTCCTCATACAACTGCTTCTCCTATGCATCATCATATTGCTCCTCCTCAACATCAACCAACAAATGCTCCTCTCGATCCTCAATAGGGTTTCCATCCTCAGACATCCCCTCAGTATTATGGGGGAGGAAGTCCTCATCCTCATAGACCTCTCTTCCTTATCCAAAACTAAAATAATTCTTTTTCCTTTGGTAGCCAACAAAGTGCTAGCAATAGGTGCTTTGACTAACCTAGCAAACCTTTGACCCCTAGAAGAAATCAAACTATTTTGCTCTAAATTCTGAATAGCTCTCAACTTAGCTTCAACATTAGAAATCTCAATAGGTCCCTCCTCTTCCACAATAGAGTTAACTTTCTTCTTCTTTCCTTTTCTAGTCTTGACAAGAAGAGGAGTTTTCCTCTTGATAGGGGTAGCAACCAAAGGATCCAAATTTCACTCTCCTTATTAATTTTTGTAGAGGAAATCAAAGGGTTTTTCCTACCAATTTTTGCAAAACCTTTCCTTATATTTGGGGTAATGATAGGAAGATCCTCCAATAGAGCAGGGCTAGAGTTTTCACTAGGACCAAAAATTCCCTCCTTAATTTTAGTGCCCTTCTTCCCACCATATTTACTAACCAAGCTAGAGCTCCCTTTCAAAAATTTAGTAGAGATAGGAGAGGGCTCAATTTCTGGAATCTTCACATTGCTTTCTCTAACAACAGGGTTTCTCTTAGGAGCCATTGAGAGGTTGAATTTATAAAGGACTACTATCAAGGCAAAGGGAGGTAGGCCCTATTAGCAATACACTTCTCAAGGGAGGAGAACAAATAAAAATGAAGATTTATCCTTTGACCATGCCTAATATGGTTTAGAATAGGAAAGTCATGATAACCATGAATTCTTTGGAATATCCCTTCCAAATTAAAATATGTCATAATGTGGAGACTTAGCAAGGCCCACGGTTTCGATAAATTTTCTCTACTATATTCATTCTATAATTTCTCCACCTTTTCCTCTTTTTAAAAAAAAATTAATAAACTTGTCATAGTTGTCATTGCTTCTCTTCTAGATTCTCAAGTCATCACACTATAGACCAGTTGCTTTAGCAATTAAATCTTGCATGACTTGAAAGCTCACTCCCCCACTTGTCACGATCCCCTGCTCCCAGGAAGTGACAAATTTGAAAGTCAATTTCTAAATTGTGCCCTTGCATGACCATAAAGAAAGGGGAGCAACCCCCTTTTTCAAATAATTCACATATCTCAATATTTTGCATCAACACTTTAGAAGACTATGGCTCAGTTCTCTTTCATGGACCTCCCATCTTCTCCTTCTTCATTTGTTCTTTCTAATTCCATAGTGAATATCAGTGGTAGCTAAGAATAAAAAATTAGAGAAGATGAGAATGATGATGATGACATGCCCCAATTGGGTAAGAAATAGAAAATTAGAAATATGAGATGATTGATGCCCCCTCAAGAGGTTGCATGTGCATAAATTGCATGGTGATCTCTTGAAAGAAGAGAAGATGAATAAAATATTAGTTGAAAAATAAAAAATAATGGAAGAAAAATAATGAAATGTGGATGTAAGCATATTGATTATGGATGAAATGATGATGATGTGTTATGTTGACTTTGAAATTAACAACCTTTATTTAATATAATAATGGATGTTATATACCAGGGTATATAAGACCAAGGTGACAATGTATCCAATGCATAGAATGACTCTCAAGAAAACAAAAGACAATAGTATCCCCCAACACTCATAAGGCATTTAAAGCTCTTGGTGGATTTGTGATGAGACAACCGTCAAACATGACACGTGGAAATAATTTCCCAAATCTATACCATTCAAAGCACACCATGATATGGAATGATCATGGTGACCTTGAGTAAGAATAGGATGGATAAAAATATAAATAAAGAGAAGTATACAAAATATAAACCAAAGAAAAAGACAACAAAAAATCAATAGATACATAATAATGACATCTTTTGCCAAGGTGTTGAAAGGACTAAGGATGGATTTGGATCATGTTTGGTTCTGAGAAGGAAACATCCCATGTCAAAGAAGCATCTAGTTTTTGGAAGGAAACATCCCATATAATACAAGTAATGGACTAAAAGGAGAATTTCATGATGGAAATGGATATGACAACTATATGTTAACGATGATGTAAATTTCTATGGTTTTTATGTTTAAGCTCATGTTTCAAGTGTGATGTTTGTGTAGACACATAAAAAATGGCCTAGACCCACATATCACATTTTTCTATGACAACCACGCTTCTCCCTCACCTACAAATAAATAATTACCATTAATTATTTAATAACATGACCATTTATCCTTCAATTAAATAAATTTATTTATTTAACCCACTTTCCATCCCACCAAATAAATAATTAAAATAATTATTTATTTCCTTTTGTCTCATTCCCATTTATGAATTAAACCATTATTTAATTCATAAGTCAACCTTCCTCCATAAATCAAATAATTTCTATTATTATTTGATTTTCCAACTACCTCTTATTGTATCTCATTTATTTTCCACCATTGATTTAATTGGTTAAATCTCAACCCTTCATTTCAAAGCTTGCCCTAACTTTGACCTAATATTGCCCTAACCCTAATGCTCCTTATCACATTGATTCCTAGCCCTTGATCTTAGGGCTTCACCAACTTTTAATCCTGACCATCCATTATCAATTTGGAATTCTTTAAAAGGCTCTCTCTCAAGCCATTTTGGACACAAGTTATTTTCAGCATGCTTGAGAGCTTTTGAGTACTTGAGCAACTACATTACTTCAATATTTTGCTTGTCTAAGTCATAGGTGATAGTTGCACTTCAAATCTAAGGGCAATTATACAATTTGCAGCAAGATGGAGAAGGCCAATGGAGGCTTGAAGACTAGGTGATGTTGTTTCACTATTCTTATGCTTCTTGTTTTCATTATGCTCTATTGTTGATTGGGGATTTAGTTTTATGCTACTTGAAATCTAACTTGAAAACTTTTCTCTAATACAGTTTGAACGTTTGAAGCACATATGTTTATGTTTGTGTTTGTTTGAATTTATTAATTGGTGGATATGTTGGGGATGGTATATATTATAAATACCATGACAAATGAAAATTAATGAAATATACACACAAGAAAACAATCAAGCATGCACAAGGATACAAGATAAAAATGATCTTGCCCCTAGTCAAGATGAAAACCAATTGATTAATTGATTGATTGATGATGATAATGATAGCATTGTTGATGTGGGAAGGATGCATCTCAAAAACAATGTGAGGATTGGGAAATACATATCTTGATGATGATAATATGATGAAAATAGATCAAGGTTTGTAGCAAGGTTGGGAACAAAACCAACGGATGTTTTGGATGATGTGCTAGATTGTATAGCAAGATTGCATGGATTAGGATTGTTGCATTTAGATGGAATGGTTTTAGAATTGGTTAGATTATGGAGGGATGTTTGGATAGGTGGACTGGAATGGAAGATTGGTGTAAGGCCCAACTAATGCTTAGTAAACTTGGTGAATTTCACACAATTTAGAGGGGGAATCTAATTGAATAATCCACTAAACCCTTGTAAAGACTCCATTTAATTATCAGTCAGGGCTAACGTAAGCTTGTGATGATGCTGGCATTTTATGTGCATTTAGAGACTCTGTAGTACCTATATCATCCTAGTATAGGTGTTTACACATGTAAGGAAAACTTAAATTGCATAACAGTAAAAAGAATTGAATCTAGAACTATTGCTATGGGTACTTACAACTAAAGACAGTGACTAGTTCACTGTCAAAACTAAACTCTATAACTCACTAATACTGTTGACTTGATTAACTGAATCACTTCAAAGGATAATGCATAGAAACAAATAAAGCATGAATATAAGACAATATATTGTCGTAAGGGGGAATAAAGAATTTGGAAAGCAAATGAATCAAACTAATTTAATTCAAAACAAGATTAAGATCCCTAAACCCAGTACTCATGAAATGAAGCTCTAAAATTATGAAATCAAACAATGTAATCTAAAAGACAATATGGATTGAATTTAAAACTTTAAAACATATACCATCCCATGTTGGAGTTGTGTTTGTATTGACGTTTGGATGTCGGATTGCTCGATTCAATACAAATCCTCCATTGTTGATGTTGCAAAAGATTCGATGTGTGTAAAATGTTGAACTAGAATGTGATGATAAGTCGTAATGTGCTCAAGAGATAATTATGTAGTGCTTCGCTTATGTAAATTCTAGATGATTTGTGAGAAGGTAGAAGGTTATTTTATAGATTTCATGTTTTCAGATAAATGATCAAGATTTCATAGTAGAAGATCCTGATCAACAATTCAAAATTGTTGAGAGGAATTAGATTGGGATGATTAGTGGATTTAAATTGCATAATCTGTGTGATTGATGAAATCAAGTTGAGTATTCAATGGAATTGAGAAAATATATTGAGAGGTTAGTAGGATTGAAGAAATAGATTGAGAGGTTAGTGGGATTGAAGAATAAATGAGTTAGTCAATTGTTCAGAGTGAGAAATCAGTGGTCGTGATTTTCTCAATCATAAAAGGGGTTAAGATAATTAATTAATTAAATTAGTTCATTAGTATTTTGAGTTGAATGTGCAAGTCATGTTTGACTTTAACAAATAAAATTATATTTGTTTGTTGACTATGTTTGAATGATGTTTGAATAATTAATTTAACTATTCATGTTTAGAAAGGGGAAAGTGATTTAGTTAAACTATTAAGTAATAATAATTTAATTGATTTAGGAGAATAGGGTATAATAGCAACATAATTAAATAATTGATGTTATTTAATTGATTGGGAGGAATAAAGATTAGATAAATGATGAAATAGTGAATTAATTAAATAATATAAAGATTATTCAATTAATAGAGGAAAATAGGGTTTTTGATGTAAATGATGTGAAATACAATGATATTAGTGATAATGATGTCGATGATTAAAAAATTTCATTCAATATGTGTGATATGTGTTAGGTCATTTTTACATGTCTACATTTTGCCCCTCTTTGAGACAAAGTAGTGGTTGCTTTGTTTCAAAGAATTTGATGTTTTAAGATCATAATTGAAAAAAATTTATATGCCCCACTGTGCCTCGACGGTCAGCGGAAAGTTAATACAATGTTGGGCTACCCCCTCGAGAGGTTGGCCAAAAAAAGTTATTTTTTGGGTTAGGCTTCCAACAAGGTGCATTTGTAGTTTAGATACATAGAGGATGAAAAATTAGGCCATAGGGCCCTCATTTATGGGTCAGATGCTCCAAGGTGCTCCTAATTTTAACCTAAGAGGGTTTCCAAGGTAAAAAATTAGGGCTTGGGGGGGTTTAAATGGTAAATTAGGTTGAAATTAACCCTCATTTGCACTCCTTGATTTGAAAATTTCTTACCTCTAGAGTTTTTGTGAGATTTTCTTTTGCAAACAATGATTCAAGATGCCTTGAGTTTTGAGATTTCCACACAGGTCAGAGGCAGTCAAAGTATACCGACAGCTAGCTGGTGCAGGGGCTCTAGTACATATGCCTTTAATTTTTGCTTTTGTCCTTTTTTGTTTTCGTAATTAATGTTCGAACTCATTTCTAGGCAATAGCAAACATTTAGGAATTTTCTCGCTATTACCCTGATTTTGGCGTTATTGACCTTTTGGAAGGTCACTTTAGAGAATAATAGTTGCTATTGAAAAAATTTAGCACTATTGCTTAGAACATGTGCGCTATTTCCAAATACTAGTGCTTTTACAAATTATTAGCTCTTTGCTTTTTCCAAAAATGGGCATTATTGCCAAAAATGTGTGTTATTGCCAAAATTTTGGGCACTATTGACAAACATGCTCACTATTGCCTAGAAAAAGTTTTCTTTTTGCTCCAAAAATGACTGATTGGCAATGTTTAGTTTTAGCTTGAAGTTCTTGAAAATTTTGATGTTGTGTGTTGAATGGTTGTAAGTTGTCCTTAAGCCTTTGTCTATGCAAGAGCGACATCCTTGATTGATGGATGGGCTGACTAATTTTGATGATACACAAAGAGACTTGCTTGATGACGCAGGTTTGCGTTATATCACTCACTTGTCATTGCTTAGGGCTCATTGAGCCATGATGACTGCGTTGGTAGAGAGGCGACATTCTGAGACCTCTTCATTTCATTTACCTACTAGGGAGTGCACCATTACTTTGGAGAACATCTGGAGGATTCATAGGATCCCTATTCATGGTGAGCTTATTAAGTATGGCGTTCAAAGGGGTATCGCAACAATGGAGAGATTACTTGGTGTGGAGGATTTGCATGTTGTTGATTTCGAGATCGATTTGGGGTCTCTTTTTTATGGTGTTGATCCTATGGCTCCCATCCTAGCAGGTATTATCACTGGACCTCTGATGCCCGATAGTAGGGATAAGAGGTTCCCATTTGGTTGGGGAATTGTTATTGAGTAGATGATGGAGGAGGCCACAATGTATGCTTGGGGTCAGTGTGTGTTGGCCCATCTTTATAGAGATATGCATGAGGTCGTGTATCGAGTTGGTAGTAGTATGTTTGTTGGAGCCAATTTGCTTCATTTTTGGGCTTGGGAGAGGATTTCCATCACTAGACCAGACGGTATGCGAGACAAGGATGCGTATGATCATTATGCTTACCAGTACCATGACTATCTTCATTATACCTAGCTTGGTAGACTGACTTACTGGAGGACAGTTTTTGATGATGTTATAGATTTCATATGGCACCCATACAAGGATTGTGTGGCATGGACAGATGATCAGGATCAGCTGTTTACTATAGGAAAACCTATTTTTTGATCCCTCACTTGGATCTTTTGCTCGAGAGATATTTACCAAAGAGAGTATTGAGACAGTTCGGCGAGCACTAGACTCGACCTGCCGATGATTATATGGCCATCTTTGGATGCACTACATGGGAGGATTCTACTTGGGGGGCTCATGAGGATTCTAGTGTGACAATGACAACATTCAAAGCATTGAGACCTTTTCCATGGGGTTGAGTAGTTGGTCGCGTAGATCTAGGGATGACTCATGAGTTTGATGGCCAGTGGGCCTACCACATGCCTTTGAGATTGACTATGCCACCTAGAGGTCCAGTGTTGGGTGTATGTAGAGGAGGTTATGTTGGGCGTCAAGAGGATTAACAACATATTTGAATTGCCCATGAGCAGTTGTGACATGTAAAGGGTCATCAAGATCAGTAGCCTGATGAGTAGTAAGGATGATAGGTTCCTCAGGGTGCTCCCCCACAGGGGGATATGGCAGCTCAGTTAGCACATATGACCGTAGAGAGGGATGCACTTAGAGTAGAGCAAGATGTTGAGATTACACGACAATAGGTCGCTGAGGCCCAGGTCTTGATCATGACTAGAGAGAGAGAGATACATTTAGAGTAGAGTGGGATACTCTCCATTAGGAGAGAGATTCATTGAGATAGGAGTTAGCTATCGAGAGGCAGCATAAACTTACAACTGATATATCTCTAGCCTCTACCATTCCCTTAGCCCAATATTAGGCTAAGAGAGAAAGGATTTTGTAGTAGGTTACATATTATCAAACTTTGTATGAGGCATTTGTGTCAAGGGCTCAGAGACGTCCATGGTTTGGTGAACCTAGCACGGCTATAGGTGCAGAGTTGAGTGGGCATTCTATCAGATAGTCTCCGGTTAGGCCACAACCATCCCCTCATCATGACAAGAATCAACTGAGATCTCCATCACTGTCGGCCGGTAGAGCTAATTTTGTTTATGATATTTTATATGTATTGTATCAGGGACTTATGTAGACATATTTTTGTATATATATTCATTGGCCTGATTAAGGCTTCATATATATGTATTTATTTTGATCTCCTTTGATGTTGTATCACACATGACATTTGATGATGAAATTATTCATTTTTTATGATATGTGTGTAAGAGAGGGGGACCAACCATGTTCAAGGCCCCAGGTCATGGAGGGCCAAGACTGGAAGGCTTCCCTAACTTACCTCAGCTTAACAAGATGTTGGGGAATGCGAGATGGGAATGATGAGGACTATAATGTCCTTCAATCACCTTATAGACCCAAAATGCAAGATGCGGCTAGGCGGGCCAATTTTTGTGTTCAACACTACACCTCAGGGGGCTCTCTATCTGAGGATGAAAGCACGGTCTTGGGATGACAACGCGACACACTGGCATCTCTCAAGTGCACTGGCATCCGTATGACTAGACAACTTCGAAGACAAGGTCAAACCTAAGAAAACAAGCTAACGACCTAGCTAAATACTATTAAAGGGCCAAAATAACGTGATTAAGTAAGAAAAATACTCTTTAATGTGATAAAGTAAAAATGTGAGAGTTAAGGCGGTAAGAAGGATCTCACAAAGAAACTCATTTGCCAACTAGCTCCTCAAAAGCGTGTTCACCTACACACAAGAAGGAGAAAAATGTTGGGTGGTTGTATAGGGGCCTGCCTCAATCAGACCCTTGTTTAGGTGTTTCCACCTCCATGGATAGCCAAGAAAGCAAGATAAAGAAAACAATGTAGTAAAGAACACTAAAGCACTACAAAACAATAAATGTGCTTGCTCTACCAAGTAATAGAGGAGAGGAATGGGAAGCTTACCACCTCCACCAAAATCACTTAAGGCTAATGGGGGACATATTGAGAGTACTCGAGCCTCTGCTATAATGGTGTGGTCCCAAACTTGCTCTACTGAAGTGGTGGAGTGAAGTTGTTGCTGTAATGAGGTGCAAAAGTGCTGCTAGAATGCTTGAAGTGAGTGCAAGAGTGTGAAGAAGCTAGTTTGAATGCTTGGAAGAAGTTCCATTGAATGCTTAGAGGATGAAATGCTTGTTGAAGGAGTGAATTTGAAGAGAAGATGAAAAAAAATGGCCATATTTAGGTTGGTCAGTCAAAGAGGGCGTTACAACTTGACCACTAATGAGAAGTGTAACGCCTCTATAGGTTTAGTTGCAAGAATCTACCAGGGACGTAAGCAAGCTGCGCGGATGTCTACGCACTGCGCAGGAATCTCCGATAGAAATTCCCCCACTGACACTCAAAAGAGGCACCAATTGGGATGCAAGTAGCAGGCTTAGGTGTAATTGAGCCTGCAAACTTGGTTTTCTAAGGTGGAAAAAGGCAAAAATGGGAATTTTCACAAGGGGTTCAAATTCACTCTTATACATTTTGCCCCCACTTTAGCGAGCATGAGTACTGATGAGTGCTTCGGTAAAGTAGATCAACGAAGGAGTAAGGTTAGGAATGTATATGTGAACCGTCGAGGAAGCAAATCACAATCTAACGAACTTGAAGATAAAGGACAAGTGAAGGACTTCATAGCTTCTCAGAACTATGAAGCTGAAGAAAGAAAGCGTTTTACAGACCCGCTGACTTGCAAGGAGGAAACCTCCAAGATCTCTTGCATGAAGGAAGCCCCATGAAGTAAGTGCCTTATAGGCCCACAAACCTACAAGGAAGGTGTCCCCCAAGATCTCTCACATGGAGGAAGTGAGGAAAGTGCCCTAAAAACCTGTAGACCTGTATGGAAGGTATTCTCCAAGATCTCTCACATGTAGAATACCTAAGGAAGCTCCCTATAGACCCGCATACCTATAGGGAAGGTAACCCCCAAGATCTCTCACATGGAGGAAACCCAAGAAAGCAACCCACAGGCTTGCAGACCTGCAGGGGAGCCACCCCCAAGATCTCTCGCATGGAGGAAGCTCAAAGGAAGCACCCTACAGGCTCCCAGTCATGTAGGGAGGTATCCCCCAAGATCTCTCACATGGAGGAAACCTAGGAAAGTGGACTTCACAGAGTTAGGAAGCGGCCATGTAGGCAGGTAAGCGGGTAGTCATGCAGACCGTCGACAGTTTGGAAAAATTTCAAATGGATCCCTTGGGGACCTGACGTGAAGAGGGGATCCGCTCAAGGGATACACAGTTCGAAAGGAGATGTTCTCTTTCTCAAATCAATCCATCATCAAGGGATCCTTTTAAAAGATGTTCACTTCATCAAGGAATTCGAAAGGAAGAATATGCCCCCACACGAGGGGAAGGTCAAAGATGTTCCCGCTTTGGAGCAAATTCCTTTCTGTACGAACCCATGATGAAGGAAACATGTTCCGTTAGGGTTCCAAGTTGAGAATGTGATTTTAAAGAAAGATTTGCGAAGATTTTTGAGAAAATATTCATTGGCAACAAATGCATTTTCTGAAAATCAGAATGTTGAAGAAAAGCGTTGTCACGCATGAGAGGGACAACCCAAGCAAAAAAGAGAGAAAGATAAAGAGAAAGTAAAAGAGAAAACACAAATAAACGACACAAGGGGATCTGGTTTAGTGGGGTCAGATCTATCCATGCTCATATAAATAATAGGTAATCGTGGTGCAAGGCGAAAGATCATCAATCCCCAACCAGATCAAGAAGAATGCACGAAAAACAAAGAAAAAATAAAAAATTGGGTCAACATGGAATGAAAGCCTAAAAGCCCCCAATGCTTTGCATCGTCCCCAATTTATCAAAAAATAAGCACAAGCATGGAAGAATGATGATACAAATAGAAGAAGGTTTACGACACAAAAACCACGCTTGTATCCAAGCACCAATAGGGGTGACAAGGGTCATCCAAGCACACATAGTACGTTCACGAGGGAACACATCAAAAAACACGCACACACAAGATCAAGACGAGGCCTCCTCCTAACACTGATCGACCAAGAGGTCATCCGCTTCCCACTCTAGATCATCATATAGGGAAGGAGGATGAGCCTGTAGTGGTGGGATGTTAAGAGGAGGAGCATCTGGCCCTCCCACAATAAGGGCTAAGGAAGAGGGCCCCTCAAGGTCCTCTCCACCGAGCTCTTGTAGAGCTAGGGTCATGGATTTCATGAAGATCGCTGACAAGGCTGGAACTTCATCCATAGAGTTAAACATGCACTCTACAGGAGCGTCATGTCTAACTTCAATGGATGGGGTAGATTGCGCCTGAGATTCACTGCTAGGCTCGCAAAGTGACTCGGGAGCGGTTACGAACTCAGGGGAAGCCGAGATTGGTTATGTCACTAGGACATAACAAGTCAGAACGAGACCACCTTGCGAAGAAGGTGGGCTCCTCTTGCGTCCTTCACTGCTAGAAGGACCATACTCCATCTTTTTCTTTGTCAAAGGAAATGAACTCCCCACAGACGATCCAAGGGGTGTAGAGGAGGAGGAAGAAAGAACCATAGTGGATACAATCAAGGTATTAATCATATCCATGGGTTTTGGGAAAGGTTGGATATCTAGAATGAACATTAGAAAAGGCAGCTCCACCAAAGGAGCGATGAACACTTGTACCCCCTTGGGGTTAGGTGCATTCACACTCGTAGCGGAAGCCAAGAGCAACATGGGACTAGACTGGAGAGAGGCAGAAGGAAGGGAAGAGGATGACATTGGTGGGGGCCCTGAAGTAGGGGCGATCATTTCTTCCTCATTCCTTTGTGAGGTGGCCTACTCATCCAAGAGAGCCTTTTGTCGGCACTTGCACTCACATGCAAGGAGGTTTCTACGACTCTTTGAGTTGGAGGCTGGGGACTGCGAAGGAGCAGAAGGCTCCTACTCAACCATGTGAATGTCCACTACGACTGTCTTCGGTGGAGGAACGGATTCCTAAGCGGGAGCAGGAGGAATAGGTTGAGGAACAGTGGGGGGAGTCAGCTCAAGAGCCTTGCCAGTGGGCCTCTTCCCATTCACTGTTTTAGGAGCAGGAGCAGTAGGAGGTCACGGATCAAATTCCCTTTGGGAACCCTTCTTTTTGCCATATAAGTAATACCATGCTCCAGGGTATTCGTTAGGGAGGTCTGAGATCCTGAGCTTGGGCCTACGCCAAGGAGGTATCATCAGGCTCAGTAGATAGCCGTCGGGCTGACTCATCCAGTACTCTTCCCAAGAGAGGGGAGAGGATGAGGTGGTCTAGGAAAAGGCAACCTTCTCTTTGCCTTTACGGGAAGGAGAGGGAGATGGTGTGGGATTCTCCTTCTCTCGGGAGGAGGCAACCGACTGACTGTTGTATCATAGGAAGGGTCAGTTTTGGTTGTCCCTTGCCCCCAGTCTTATACTTTACATAATTCTTGTAAATTAGGTCCATTCTCAGAGGAAGCAGATTGACTGGGGTGGGCCAAAAGTGATCCAATGGATATCCACCACGAGATACCGAGGGCTAATATCCGGTGTCATGCACTACACCTTTGTGAGAAAATTTTAAGCACTTGTGAACAACGAAGGAAATTCCATTCATGGAAGCTAGCCAAGGTATTCCTAGCTTCATCCTAAATAGATCTGACTCCGGGATGACATCGAAAACCGTGTCAACAAACCTAGGTCCAATTAGGACGGACAAGGTTATCAAGCTGTAAGGTTTGAGACACATACCATCATGAGTGTGGATGGTAGATTTTGTTTCCTCATATTCTTCCCTCTGTAATGAATTTAATACCAATGTTTCCTCTGTGATGACATTCACATGGCTCGTGGGGTCTACCAAGACCCCTATCACAATGTTACCATTGAGGCGAGTGGGAATGTAGAGGGGAGAGGGCTTATTGTTCAAGGGAAAATCTTATGATGTGAATGTTATGTCCAATGAACTGGGTATAGGTAGAGTAGCAGAAGTCATTGTGACCATGTTAACATAGGCCTCGGGTTGAGTAATAGAATCAGTGGAATCGATAATCATGTTAGCAGAATGTGACGGAAATGGGTCCGTGTATATCTGTAATTCACTATTAGCTTTTTCCACTGATTTGTTAGCATTTTGTTTACTCCCATTGAGATGAATGATACCGTATTTGATGCGGTCCTGTATCTCATGTCACAATTGCATACAACATTCGGTATCATTTCCATTAACTTGATCATATTGAAAATAAGTGTTCCCATTATACCAATTAGGGTAAGGCTCTTTAACATGCTTAGGATTCGACAAGGTTACGATCTTATCCTTCAACAACTTATGTAAGATGGAAGAATAATATTCTAATAACTTTGTGAATTTTTGGTTACGTTTGAGGCCATTGTCATGAGCAATGGCTACTACATTCGTAATGGCCTTATCTTTCCCAGAGATTGATATGATAGACTTTCCCTAAGAACGGGAGTGCAAGGAGGATTCCTCGAACTGAACAACTGTCTGTTGGTACTCTCGTAAGGCTACACACAAATGTGCAAAAGAAGGGTACTTCATAAGGGTGAACTTCTCTTTCCAAGGACTTTGTAAGTTCCCTATGAATACCTTTTGTATGTCAAAATTGGGCAGCTGATACGAGATTTGTGAAAGAAGCACTTGATATCGCGCTATGAAATCAATAATCTTTTCGTTATCTCCTTGTTTACATCGGACGAGATTCAAGAAGGTCATCTTCAGCCTAATATTAGCTTGAAAATGTCTAAGGAATTTATTTACAAGTTGGTAAAATGAGAAATAAGAATTGTCAAGCAAGGAACAATACCACTTGAGTGTTGTATCCTTGAGTGATCGGGGAAACAATTTAGCCATCAATGCATTGTGATGGAAGAAATCTGTGCATAAGGCATTAAAGGCAAACACATGTGTCTTTGGGTCCCCTTTGTTGCTGTATTTCTCAAATTTAGGGATCTCCATTCCTTGTGGGAAGGGGGTATTCAAAATTGCAACCGACAATGGGTTGTGCTGGAAAAAGGGTTGGAAGATAGGTTGGGTAGAGGCTTGGGAGAGACTCGCTAACTGGCTATGCATCTTACCCATATTCTGAAGAAGAGTATTCAAAATAGGGTCATTAGAAGATAGAGGGCTAGAGGAACCTCCTCCAGAACCGCCATCGAAACCACCACCAGGACCACCAATGTGACCTCTGCTGGAACCACCACCAGAGCCACCGCCACCAGTAGGGCCTTCGTCAGAGCCACCTCTGCTTCCGAAGCCACCACCATGACTTCTGCTAGAACCACCTCCACTACCAAATCCACCACCACTACCAAAGCCTCCACCACTCATCCTACCAAAGCCTCCACCACTAGAGGTGATGGGGGGAGTGAAGCTAAAGCCCAAAGGGACCTTGTTTACTTTGATAGTTTCGGGTTTCTTAGAGACAAAAGGGATACTGATAGAAGGAACCACGTCAGCCATGTAGACAGATGTGGGAGGCATCGATACTCCTAACTATCCTTCGTAATCCTCAAAAGTGGCTCCTCTCACAATGCTAGGAGCATTCGAAGGAGCACATGTTTCTGTTAGACTAGTAAGACTAGCCAGGAGTTCCAAGCATGTTCGATCTTTTTCAATCATGTACTTTAGTTCACTGATGACTTGAGTGACCCTAGCCACCTTCGGGTTTCTTTCCAAATTATTTCCCAAAGTGTCCAACCCTTTGCTAAGGGTGGAAACATATTCTAAAGGGATTTGAACAGCCTCGTACTTGTCCATCGTCGATGGCGTAGGGGACATAGGAGGAGTGGGGACGTGATCGGTTTCATTAGAGACTCCTACCTTGCCCCTTGACAACTACTCTTGCGGGGCCACACTAACAGTGGGACTAGAGAAAAGGCATATAGAGAAACCGGTAGTGACCTTCATCCTTTCCATTAGGAGGTGTCATACACTTCTCCTAACGATATGCTCGAAAGTTGTAGACTGGGTTGTGATGCTCATAAACCTTCACAACACTTAGGAATACAACAATCATGGAGCACATGGCAGAGTTCTCAACACCAACAAATGAAAAAATGTTGGTTCATGTCAGGTTCACCAAAAATGTAAGAGAGGGGGACCAACCACTTTCAAGGCCCCAGGTCACGGAGGGCCAAGAGTGGAGGGCTTCCCTAACTTACCTCAGCTTAACAAGATGTTGGGGAGTGCGGGAGGAGAATGATGAGGACTATAATGTCCTTCAATCACCCTATAGACCCGAAATGCAAGATGGGGCTAGGCGATCTAGTTTTCGAGTTCAACACTATGCCTTAGGGGGCTCTCTGTCCAAGGACGAAAGCGCAGTCCTGGGACGACAGTGCGGCGCGCTGGCGTCTCTCAAGTGCGCTAGCATCTATATGACTAGACAATTTCAGAGATAAGGTCAAACCTAAGAAAACAAGCTAAAGGACCAACTGACTATTATTAAAGGTCCAAAATAACATGATTAAGTAAGCAAAATACTCTTTAATGTGATAAAGTAAAAATGCGAGAGTTAAGGCGGTAAGAAGGATCTCACAAAGAAACTTGTTCGCCAGCTAGCTCCTCGAGGAGAAAAATGTTGGGTGGCTGTATAGGGGCCTGCCTCAGTCAGAACCTTGTTTAGGTGTTTCCACCTCCACAAACAACCAAGAAAGTGAGATAAAGAAAACAATGTAGTAAGGAACACTAAAGCACTACAAAATAGTAAATGTGCTTACTCTACCAAGCAATAGAGGAGAGGAATGGGAAGTTTACCACCTCCACCAAAAAGCACTCAAGGTTAATGGGGGAGAGATTGAGAGTACTTGATCCTTTGTTGCAATGGTGTGGTCCCAAACTTTCTCTATTGAAGTGGTGGAGTGAAGTTGTTGTTGCAATGAGGTGCAAAAGTGTTGCTAGAATGCTTGAAGCAAGTGCAAGAGTGTGAACAAGCTAGTTTGAATGCTTGGAAGAAGTTCCACTGAATGCTTAGAGGATGAAATGCTTGTTGAAGGAGTGAATTTGAAGAGAAGATGAAGAAAACAACCATATTTAGGTCGGTTGGCCAAAGAGGGCGTTACAACTTGACCACCAATGAGAAGTGTAATGCCTCTATAGGTTCAACCGTAGGAATTTGCCAAGGATGTAAGCGTGTCACGTGGACGTCTATGCGCCACGCAGGCGTCTTTGACAGAAATTCCCCCATTGACACTCAAAACAGGCACCAAGTGGGATGCAAGCAACTGGCTTAGGTGTAATTAAGCCTCCGAACTTGGTTTTCTAAGGTAGAAAAAGGAAAAAAGGGGAATTTGCACAAGGGGTGCAAATTCACTCTTATACAATATGATATACCATTTTTTGATTCGGCTTTATGATGTGTTATGAGATGCTTATGGATATTTATGTTTGTTGATGATGCTTTTGTGCTTTTTTTGATGTATGCATATGCTATGGATGTATGTTAAAATATCTATGCGATGAATGATGATATATGATGGATGATGATATATTATGTATGCAATGGATGGTGATACATTATGGATGGTGTTTTATCAATTTATTATGGTCATGATATGTACTGATGAATTTTGTGGATATAGGATGTATGTGGTACTAATGATTTTGTGATGCAGAATGGAGATGTCTAGAAGAAGTGTTAGTTAGATTTAGAGATAGAAGAAGTTGATGATGTTAGTCTTTGATGAGTTTTCTTTTTCTTTCATAGAGGCTTTGTATCTTTTAGAAAAACCCTTATTGTTGTAGCAAACATACACAATGCACTAGGGTATTAATAACCAAGGTGGCTTTGTATCCATTGCGTGGACTTTGACTTGGCACACAAAGAATATTCTTGCTCATACCAGACATACAAAAACCCTGTTAGAGTGCATGAGTGAGAAGTTACAAACCATTTCAGACTAGTTACACAGAGAGGTATGGAGTACCTAACATGCAACCGCTACACGAAATGCCTCAAAACGACTTCCACACACCAAAAAAAGAAAGTATTCACCGTGGTAGTGTCACAAAAATATCTAGCAAACAAAATAACAAAAATCAACAATTAATGCCCCCATTCTTCTCTAAATCCTTATGGATATCCTTGAGAGATCTTGGGAATGTGGTATTAAGATAAATTAAAAAAAGATAAGAATATAAAAAGATAAAAAAATTTGTAGTATCACTTGCCATAGTTGCTTTGATGTATGATGAAATCCATTGATGATTTCTATTGTAGGAAAATTTTATTCATTAAGACTCATGTTTTAGGATTGTTGATAATGATTTTCAAATAGGTATGGTAGTCTATACTTAGGCATTGTTTTCACTTGATAGTTATCTTAGTCATTTCTATCTTTGCTTTGGAATTTTTGATTTTGATGTTTGTTTTGTTTGTTGATTATGTTGTCAAAGGGTGAGGGTGACGATTGTTTATTGTGAATGAAAAGTTTATTGCGTATAAGTGACAATGGAGATAGGATCTTTTGTAATTTTTTGATTATTTGATGCTATTTTTGTTGTTTTTAGGAAATTTAAAAACAAAATAGGGGGACCTAAAGGGACTAACCTGGTGCCTCGAGGGATGCTCTTGAAGATTAGCCTTGCCTACATGATGAATGCAGAGACATCGTAGTTTGACTATATTGAGTGACATTATTTTTTGGAGTTTTCTAACTTTTTATCAATGTTTTAGATTTTGATAAGATATTTGAATGTTTTATTTTTGTTTTGGGGGACTAACCTAGGGCCTCGGGGGCTCATCAATTATGATGGCCTTGCCTATGTTGTCTACGCAGAGGCTCATAGTTTTCTTTTTTGACTCAAAGCATAACATGTTTTAGGGATTTTTGATGTTTTTGACTTTGTTTTGATTTTTTTGATTTTTTGGCTATTTTTTTATTTTAATAGTTTTTGACCATGATGGAATTTACAAGGATCCAATCCACTACTAGTTTTAGGAAGTTGCCCCTAGTTTGAGACAAGATTACCTTCATTAGGGGAAACAAATTTTGATGGTGTAGCAAGGTTCAACACTTGATCAATCATCAAGCCATCATTGGTTTGCATGTTTTATTATGGGAATAATGGGGTGGATGCTTTAGATAGTATTGATAGATAAAGATGCAGGTCTTCTTCAAACGTAGTGCCTTTTTTCTAGGTTTTCACTACGGTACTTGTCCTAGAAGTGCAACAAAGTGGTTTTCACTTAAAGAACATTTTGTTTCTCTTTACAGTTTTCTTGCTTTTTTCTTTTTTTCTTTTTCTTTTTTGCTGAGATACTTTGATGCACTCAAGTATAAAACCTTTTGAGATGACTGCTATTCAAAGGTTCAACTAAAGGTTCTCCTTAAGGAGTAGCCAACTGATAAGCTCCAGAGCCATAGCTTGCTATGATGATGAAAGGACCTAACCAATTTGGTTCAAACTTCCCCTTCCCATCCTGATTCAGTTGGATCTTTTAAATCTCTTTTAGTACTAGGTCACCAATTTGAAAGCCTTTTTTTTATATTTTTGTTGTAGCTTCATTTGAGTCGATTCTAATAAACCTAGAGATGGTTTAACGTGCTCAAATGCCTTTCATCTAGGAGTTCCAACTCATTCAATCTAGACACCCGATATTCCTCATTGTTAACCATAGCTTTTAGGGATACTCGTAGTGAGGGGATTTCAACTTCAATAGGTAAGATCACTTCAGATCTGTAGACCAAGGAAAAGGGTGTGGAACTTGTAGGTGTGTGAATGTTGGTTCGGTAAACCCATAAGGTTGGATTTAGCTACAAATTCCAATCACGATTAGTGTCACTAACAATCTTTTTTAGTATTTTCAAAATAGTTTTGGTAGATGCTTCAACTTAATCATTTCCTTGGGGATAGTAAGACATTGACAATTGGTGTTGGATAGAAAACTTTAAACAAAGCTCATAGGCATCTTGGTTTTTGAATGGGGTTTTGTTGTTCATTATGATAGTTTGGGGAATTCCATATTGACAGATCGAATAATTCAAGATGAACTTGGATATCTCTTTCCCTATTATTTATGTTAATGGAATTACTTCTATCCACTTTGTGAAGTATTCAATTGTGGTGATAATGAACTTATGCCCATTGGATGAAGCAGAAGGGATCTTCCCTATCAAGTCTAATCCCCATTGTAAGAAAGGCCATGGTGTTGTTATAAGTCTCAGTTCCTATGTTGGTGCGTGAACAAGATCACTATGCTGTTGACATTGGTGACATTTTCTTGAGTATTGAATGCATTCTTGTTCCATTGAGGGCCAATAATACCTTGTTCTCAAGAATTTTTGTACTAGATTAGGTCCACTAGAGTGAGACCCACAAATACCTTCGTGCACTTCTTGTAAAGCATTTTGTGCTTCTTCTACGTTGAGACATCAAAGTAATGTTCTGTCTAGACTTCATTTGTATAGGGTATCTCCTAAGATAGTGAATTGGGAGGCTCTACAAACAAAGTTTTTCTTTTGGCTTGTTGTTAATTCAGGAGGTATGATACCATGTTGGATATAGTCAAACGTATCTTGGTACCAAGGTGAATTAGGACCAACAACATCATAAACAAGTTCTAATTTTAGGATATCGAATGCCGGTCTAAGGAGTTGCTCCACGAGAAATTCAAATTTATGAATATTTTATGGAATGTTGAGGAGTGAACCTATTAGTTCCATAGGGTCGAATGCTTTGTTGTTAATCCTAGGAACTTGTTCAAAGGTGATGATGACAAAGTATTGTTTGAAACTATCCACCATTTTTTTATATGACATTAGTTTGTCATCCTTTGTTTGATATTCATCGTTTACTTGCCTAATGACTGGTTGGGAATCTCCATAAACCTGTAGTTCCTTTATCATCCATTCTATGGCCATCTTGAGTCCTGTGATTAACGCTTCATATTCAAAGATGTTATTGGTACACAAAAAAGAAATCCTATAAGTCTTAGGTATACTATCTCCCTATGGTGTGAGAAATAAGATACCTTCTCCTGAGTCATGTTGAGTGTGGGACCCATCAAAGTACAAGGTCCAATGACTTAATTGTTATGTCAATAGTATGCTTTCATTTGGAAATTCTATTGTTAAAGGTTGATGATCTTCCATCAGTGCTTCTGCTAGTTGATCTACTATGATTTTTCATTTGATAGATTTTCTATCTATGTACTCTATATCAAATTCACTAAGTATCATTAACCACTTAGCAATCCTCTCTCTAGAGTTGTTTTTGCCAATAGATACTTTTGGGGATCTACTTTTGATATCAACTTTACTTTTATATTTAAGATATAGTGTCTGAACTTTTGTGTTGTAAAGATGACAGATAGACACTCTCTTTCTATGGATGAATAGTTCAATTCATAACATACCAATGTTTGATTGATATAATAGACCACCCTTTCCTTGTTATTGTCATCTAGTTGTGCTAACAGAGCTCCTAATGTTGCCGGTGTTGTAGATACATATAGTATAATTTCCTTATCTTGAATTGGTGGCATTAATACTGGAGGGGTTAGTAAGTAATCCTTGACATGTTTGAACACCTGATCACATCTACCATCCCATTTAAATGTTATGTCTTTGTGTAGCAAATGGGTGAATGGATGGAATTTTTTTGCCAACTATGCAATGGATCTCCTGATGGATTGTAGTTTACCTTGTAGACTTCTCAGCTACTTCAATGTTCTTGGAGGAGGCATTTCTAATATAGCTTTCACCTTGGCAAGATCTTCCTCGATGCCTCTTCTTGACACTATGTAACCCAACAGTTTTCCAAAAGTCACTCCCAAGACACACTTCTTTGGGTTGAGATGTAAGTTGTATTATTCTAGCCTATAAAATACCTTTGCTAGGTTGGCCAAATGATCTCCTCTTTTGATGGATTTGGCTAGTATGTCATCCACATAATCCTCCATAGTGGTATGCAACATATCATGAAAGATGGTGCTCATTTCTCATTGATAGGTTTCCCCTGCATTCTTTAGACCAAATGGCATGACATTCCAACAAAACATTCTCCATGCACAAGTGAAAGTTGTTTTATGTTGGTACTTAGGGGATATTTCGATCTGATTGTATCCAAAGAAGTCGTCCATCAATGATAGAATTCCATGCCCTATAGTTAGATC
The DNA here is from genome assembly GCA_007258455.2 of Sequoia sempervirens. NCBI lineage: Eukaryota > Viridiplantae > Streptophyta > Pinopsida > Cupressales > Cupressaceae > Sequoia > Sequoia sempervirens. The sequence goes on from VDFB02109042.1 coordinate 45,314,283, forward strand.
TACAATCATGTCGATGCTGGGTAGAGGGAAGTCATCCTTTGGGAAAGCCTTGTTTAGATCCCAAAAATCTATGCAGATCCGTATGCACCCAGTGGGATTTGATACTGGTACTAGATTAGATACCCATTCAAGATAGTCAATCGACCAACAATTTTTGAAGTTCTAATTTTACCAAAAGTGTTATTTGTGGATGCACCTTCTGTAGCTTCTGCTTGATGGGTTTAGCTCTAGGAAATACAACTAGGTGATGTACGACTAATGTTGGATCTAGCCTTGGAATGTCTACATATGTCCATGCAAATTTTATTTTTATTTCATTGATAAATTCTAAGAAGATCCCCTTTTCTTTAGGATCAAGTGATGCTATATGGTATGTTATTTTTGGTATTTATGTTGTGCCAACATTGATGGGTTCAAAATCCTCAACTAAGAGTGCTGACTTCTCTTAATGTTTTATGGTGGGAAGATTGAATCCTCCATCTTCGAGTGCCTCAAAGAGGTTTTCACCCTTAGATGTGTTCTTTATTTTTCTCTTTTCCTGATCCGATAGAGACACTTTGTGGTTTTCCTTAGGGGACCTCTTTTTTATTTTTAAAATTTTTGGATTATTTTTGCAACTGGAGGACTCAATCTCCCCCCAAAAATATGCTCCTTGGTCTAGTTCCATTACAAAACCTAATTTATGATCTCCTTGGGGTATATTCATTCAAAGTCCCATGAACTCCGCAATAGCCTCATCGTTCTTGAATGTGTCCAAAACTGGTGTATGATGTTGTTGGTCCCAATCTATCAACTTTGGATAATATAAAGATATTTTTTGATGGGTATCTGCAAAGCTTATGGAAGTTGTAGCTAGGTTAGGGACATTTGTTTTTAAGGATCCATAAGGAATCTAAGTTGTATTCACTAGAGTCACAAGAATCCCATTCGTATTCATTGGAATCTATCTTGATATGGTCATCATCGGATGTTGAATCGAGGGTGAGGGTATTCACATTGAGGTTTTCAAACATGTCTTGGATATACAAGTAGTTGTTTAGATGGTCACAAGTATCCAATGTCTCAATAGTGGTAGCAGTAGCTTCTTTCTCATAAGAGGTGTTTTCAGTATTTGGGGTAATCACGTTAGATGCACCATAACCCAGTCCAAGATTATTTGAGCATCGTTTGATAATGATTGGTTTTATTCTCCCTTGTCAATGTAGACCAAGGCCACCTTTTCCATTGAATCACATGCTTTTGACTATTTGATACCCTTTTTTGTTTTCATTAATAAGAAGGAGAGGTAGTGGTTGTTCCCATCCTTCTTCTTTGTAGATCCATGAAGATAGATCCTCTTCACATACTTTCTCATCTTGCATGTCTCCCCACTTGGTGAAAATAGTGGGTTTGACTACCATTGTGATAGTTTGTACATGTGTGATCTCTTTCGGTTCTCCATATGTCTTTGGTGTGGGGGGAAGCATTCCAACACAAAAAGATAGGTTAAAGTGGTATTCCCCAAAGCCTTGTCAAGTGCTTGGATCTTGGTATCAAATTTAGGTAACTCAGTTGATGATGGTGTAGTGGAGGACAAAGGTAGTGATAATGGGTCAACGCAGGAAAAGGAGTGAAAATATATATTGTTGCTAGGTATTTTCTAAATATTTTATTACCTTTCTTCCAATTTGGCACAATAATGGAAAGGTTTGGGGTCAACATATATGGTAAATTCCTTATTGTCATAAGGAAATTTTAGGCATTGATGGAATGTAGATGGGACTGCTTTTAAAGCATGGATCCATGGCCGACCGAAGAGAAAGTTGTATGGAAGCTTGAGATCCAATACTTGACAAGTAATTTCTATTATTGTTGGTCCTATCTGAACGGGTAGCCTGATAGTTCCTTCTGAATTTTTCTCTATGTCATCATAATCTTTGATGGTGATTCTCTTGTTTTTATCTATGACACAATCAGAGTATCCCAGTTGTTTCACAAATTAAGGTACAAATGTTTAGACCTGCATCATTATCTATGAGTACTCTCTTGACTTTGTGCTTGTGGACACATAGTTCTAAATAAAGAGCTTGATAGTGGAAAGATTTGTGTGGAAGGTATTTCTCAGAAAAGACTAAATGATGGGTGGATGTGATATTTCCAAACATGGCTTAAAACTGATTAGTGTCAAGGTTTTTTAGGACTAACGTTTCAACTAGTGCTTTCTCCAATATTTCCTTATGTGCTGATGATAATTTTAAGAGTTCAGGGATGACGATTAGAGTGGGAGTTTTCTTAAGTTGGTCCACAATACTATAGTCACTTGATGGCTTGCTTGTGGCTTTTAATTGGGTTGGTGCTCCTTGGATTATTACTCTTCCCCTTTAGGTAGTCACATTACATGTAGGATCTCTGCCTACTATAGTTACCATATGGATGGTTGATCATCACAAGAGACATTTCCTAGAATTGTATCCTTGCCATAAGAGAAGTTAGCCTTATGGTAATATTGTTCTTTTCCCTTGTTGTTTCCCCTAGAATGGTCAGGGATTGGATCCTTGTATATCTTTAGGTCTTTATTTCTGGGATGAGGTTCAATGTCCACTTCTCCTTTTTTGATTAAGTTTTGCATGGTGTCTTTAAGTCCCATGAAATTATTGGTGGTATGCCCCTTGATTTTGTGAAATTCACATTTGTCATTCTCATTATACTAAGGGGGTTTGAAGTTGGGCTCTTCATAATTTGTTCTGTCATTAATCGTGATGAGGTTCTTTTGGACTAGTTTGTGTATAATGACCTCAAGGGATTCTCCAAGGGAGTAAATTTTCTTTGTGGTTGGTCATATTGTTGAGGTGGTCTCCTTTCATTATCCTATCCTTTATTTTTTGGATTGATTGTTCTAAGGATAATTGAGTTGGTTGTTCTATTGATAGTTGGGTTGGTTGTTCTGTGGGTTATTTGAAGCATAGCCTTGTGTCATTTGAACATGATTTTGTGGCATATTGGGATTTTGTGTATTGTGTACAACCTTAGCATCAACTACTCCATCATTGGTTACATTTTTATTTTTAGCCCATATTTTTGGCTTGTCATTTGAAGTAGAGGGTTGATCCTTTGGGTTGTAAAGTTTCATTACTCCCCTTGCAATGAGGGCTCTTTCAATAAGTATACCTTTTTCAATGGTTTTTTCAAAGTTTTTAGGACACAACACAGTAAGTGAGTAATTGATATTTGCATGTATATTGGAGATAAAGATATCTACAAGTTGTTTCTCTGGAATGAGCCATTTAATTTTGCTCTCTTTGTGTCTCCATCTTTGGAGGTATGAGGCAAATGCTTCTCCTCAACTTTGCTTGATTTTATAGAGATCTGTGATTGTTATGTCTTGTTCGATGTATGAGAAATGGTTTACAAACTTATCTGATAATTTGTTAAATTTTTTGATACCAGACAGTAAACGAGAGAACCAATCTATAGTAGGTCCGTCGAGACTTCGTGGGAAGAGTCTCATTAGGTAGGTATCATTTTGCAAGACACTGAAAATTCACGTACGTGCTCTATTGGATCCCCTCTTCCCCTATACTTGTTGAATTTTGGGATTTTGAAGCCTTTTGGGAAAGGTACCATAGATAAATTTTGGTCAAAAGGATATGGACAAATATCCTGTAGAGTGATGAGGTCGTCATTCACATCATTTAATCATGTCATTCCAAGGATGACATCCAAAGGCAATATGCAGTAAGAGAGAGAGATTAAAACCCTTCAAAGGATGACATCCAAAGGATGACAACCCTTCTACCACACTTCACACTTGTAGAAATTAAAAGAGCACACTTGCAGAAATTGAAAGAGCACACTTGCAAAATTGAAATGACACACTTGCAAGAATTGAAAGAGCACACCATACTTGTAGAAATTAAAGAGCACACTTGGAAAAAAGTAAATTGCTGAATTGAAAGAAAATAATAAACACAGAAAACACCTGCAGGTTTACAACAAACTATATAGATAAATGTTTGCAAAACATAAAAGAAAAAGAATAAAATACATTGATCCATCTTCCCTGAAATGAGTGGCCAACTCATTCCTGGGAAGAGGATTTTATTTAGAACACATGCTTTTCTTGAACTTCAAATTATATTTTAGTGATCTTCTGCTTTCAGCTCTCCCGAAAAATAAGGAGATGTTTATTTAAATGCATCTCAACACCTAATAATAGATTACCAAAAATCTAGGCAATCTAATGCCAAAATCTACTTGTCCAAAAATAGGCAACAAGATCCACGTTTCTAGGAAGATGTTGGAACCGCCTCAACAAACTATGGACTAAAAATACATATCCAGTTTTACAAATTTTGAAGTATGAATACAACTGGATTAATTTAGGCCATTGCCATAAATGGTAATGCCTAAAAATAGGATATCTAAATATGGAAAGTCTATTTATATAGATATCAAGGAAGTGATTACTTCAACCCAAAGGATCCAACTATACTTTGGCGCAATATTGGTATCTTTAGAGTATTCTGTGCTGGTCTATTGCAACAATAATTTCGGAGCATCACAACAACTATGTTAGCAAGTTCCAGAGCATCTTCAGAGCACTTCCGGAGCATCTTCAGAACATGATCTTTAGAACTACATGTATGCACTTTAACAACTTTTTCCAAGATTTAATGGTAATAGTTGACAATAATATAACAATAATTTATAAAGAAATAACCAAATATAACTTTTTTATTTCATTCTAAATAAAACATAAGTTCAGAAACTACACTTAGATCCACTTTATATGCAATGGAAAAAGATGCTATTTCATAGATATAATGAGTCATTTTATAGTCTCATCATACAACATAGCTCTTTTTTGGATTTCTGATTTGTATAACTGATATCCTTTGATTGAGTGTTTGTAGTTGCACGTTTATGTCACTGGTTGGCACACTTGCTTGTGGTTTTTGTAAATTGTAGCTATGTTGTCCCATGATATTTTGAGGACCATGTTGTGCATAAGGTATGTTGGGTCCTTGTTGGGGTTTGTACATATGTTGAATGGGTTGTGTACGTTGGTATTGATTCTGAGGGGTATTTTGTTGTGGAGTTTGGGGTGTACTTTGATAGTTCATTTGTGATACACCATGTTGATGTGGGTTTTTTTGAAGGGTATATTGACCATATTGTGTTGATGGTACACCTTGTTGTTGTGAGTGTTGTTGAAGGCTATCTTGATGTTGTGTTGATGGTATACCTTGTTGTTGTAAATTGTATTGAAGGGTACCTTGGTATTACATTGATGGTACACCTTGTTATGGTTGATTGTGTTGAAGGTTACCTTGGTAGTTCGTTGATGGTATACCTTGTTGGGGTTGAATTTTTGGAAGGTTACCTTGGTAGTTTGTTGATGGTACACCTTGTTGTGGTTGATGTTGTGGAAGGTTACCTTGGTATTTTGTTGATGGTACACCTTGTTGTGGTTGATGTTTTGGAAGGTTACCTTGGTATTGTGTTGATGGTACACCTCATTGTGGTTGATTTTGTTGATAGTGTAAGTTGTTGGAAGGGTCGATGTGTGAAGTTTGTTGTGGCATGTATTGACCTTGTGATGGGTTTCCACCTTGTTGGTCCATTGGAAGGTTCCCCATGTCTTATATTGTGTTATGTTGTGGCATGTTTTGGGTTGCATTTCCTTGATACTGTTGTGCCACAAATGCTTGTTCAATTTTGGATGGTGGTCTAAACAATGGGTTATCCATGGGTTGTGTTTGATCATTGTTTTGTGAAAAAAATGTTAGTATGTTGGGATTCGTGGTTGGTTTTGGAATTTGTCTAACCATTGTTTAATATCCTAGTGGACTAAGATTTGGATCTTTTAGGATTTCCATGTTGAATTCAATGGGTAATTTTACACCACTTTTTGCTAATGTGAGGAAATATGAGTTTGCATTTTTTCCAAGCATCTTGTCCATAAGCTTTTTCATCTTAGGATCTTGGGATTATTTTAATAGTTTCTCATCAGTGAGTTCCTCATCACTATCGTATTCTTCTATGATCATGTCATTGAGATTCAGAAGTTGATTTTGACTATCAATCATGTTTTGGTGTCTAAGGAGTACTTCCTCGTCACTTGGTGGTTGGTCTTGTGTTGCCTTAAATGTAGGTTCTCTTTGAAGAGTTGTAAGGTCACTTGGTTTATAACCCTATGGGTTGGTTTCCTCATTAGTGATGTTGTTTTTTGGTGCACTTGAGCTACTCTTGTTGGCTTCCATCTTTTTTTGTGTTGAGATCTTGTGGTTGTCATAAATAATTCCAAGACCTAGTTGAAATTTTGTGATCACTATGGAATGGAATGATGTTTTTTTTTTTTGATTTTATGTTTAAAAGAATGGTGTTTTTCAAGCCAAGATTATCTATTGCCACACAGGAGGTGGTAATACTGGTCTTTCGACTGCAAGATTAGCTTTTCGTGCTTCTTCGTCCAGAATAGTAGCCATGTTTCTCCACTAAGTTGTTTCATTTTTCTCAAACATGAAACTTCTCAGATTACTAATAATGTCCAATTTTTTTCCTTCAACTCACGTGATATTTGGTTGTATAATAGGAGCAATAAAATTTGGATGTTGAACAAGAGCAATAGGATGCCAGATGGTCATAGAGCGTAAGATTTTCGTGATGTTTGATCTTTTTCTATTTAAAATAATGATGAATGAAGATGATGTAAATGAAAACCTTTCAAAAAAAGGGGTTGATGGATTTTTCTATGGATTGTGATTCTCAAGACCCTAGAGTATGAGTGATGTTTAGTGGATGTTTTGGAAATGATGCTAATTTTTGGGTTTCAAAGTGTATAAAAACTTGGACCCATATTTAACTCTATTTTTCTAGAGGATATGTTTGAAGATATACTTGAACTAGCCTTGAGGTGCAAGCAAATGTTAATATCTTAGAAATCGATAGCAAAAGGAATAATCCAAGTTGGTGTTTTGAATTGAATCCTAAAACTAGGTTGATTGTTTTGATGTGCAAATGGATATGGGAAGATGCAGATATGAATTGTTTTGGAGGTCTGACTATTTTCTTTGTTTTGTTTTCAAAAAGATGGATGGTTTGATTGATTTCAAATTAGTCTCTGGTTTGCACCAAAAAATAGGGCAATAGCAGCAATCTTTTAGGTCAATAGTGACTAGTTTTTCTAACAAAAGCGATTAAGTTTAGAAAAAGCGACTTTGTTTGGTAAGTTCCTATCAAAAACTAGAGACAACAATAGTGATAATTCTGATAAATAGCGAGCAAGTTTGAGTCAACAAAAGTAATGTTTAGCTCTATAGTGGCAAAGTTTTCAATAGCGACTCTATTCAGGTCAAAAGTGTTATTGTTTTTCAAAAGTGACCATCTTTTAACAATGACTATTGTAAAAAAAGATAGCAAAAGCGATCGTTCTGAGAGATATCAAACAATTTTTAGGTTAATAGCGGTAGAAACAACAACAATAGTGACTTTGTTCAATTTTGATTCCATTTTTTGTTTGACAACAATTTGGATAAGTTTACAATTTTGATATTTTAGTTGATCTGATTGTTTTGAGAAGGATTTGTCTGAGATTTTAGTAAGTGATAGAAAGCACAACAAACAATTTTGAAATCTAATATATAGCTCAAAGATAATCATTCAACACATCCTAAGTAGGTACGTTTCTTTGCGGTAGGCTTACCTCATGCCCTGAAGGGATGATTTTACATGCAACTTATGGAGGATTCAAATAGAGGTATGTTAAGAATGAACTCTTAAGCTCTATGCCTCAACCATAAATTGGACTTGGTAAGTAACTTCTTGGAAGTAAATTCGAATGGACTACTTTAAAGAATGCTTTGAAAAGACAAAGTTGCCCACTACACAAAAAGGTTTTTAGTGACAACAAACCAAGAACATCGAGACAAATACTACCATCTGCAAGCCACTTAAGGAATTAAATCGTTCCCTTCCATTTCTAGAGATGGATTAGGTGCAGTATGTTATCGCTGCAGATTGAAGCTACTTTCATTTATGATTTCACAACCTTTATATAGTTCACCGGTAAACGTACTTGTTTGAAGAGTCGCTTATATGAGTTATTTGTTGCAGGATGTGTCTCATTAGTAGGTCCTTATCCTAAAAATAAAATAGGTGACTCCAAGAAAATACAAAATCCCAAAGTGTTTCTCGTCACTCAGGATCATCAAAAGACATAGGGGGAGAGGATACATACTTGGCTCACCAATCATGATAGACACGATATACAATTCATCATGATTTATTTTTAAGTCCAAAATTTGAAATGTGAAGATATCAATTCATTTTTTATGTGTACAAATTTCAAAGCGTTTGAGACTTCATGAAAAATATAGCAATGTGCAAATCAAAATGGATTTGTTCAATTTTAAGCACCAAAGTTTGAGTGTTCCTAATTTCCCTTTTCGTCTTAATATGGTAAACAAAATGAAATGCGTTTGATTGTCAACAAAAATAAAGGTGTTCATGCGTCAACAAAATAAAAGGTGTTGGTCAAAAACAAAAACATCCCATTTTTGAAGCACCAAACTTGAAATGTGAGATTTTGCCTTGTTCAATTTTAACAACACCAAATGAAATGTGAGTTGGATTGTTCAATTTTATCAACACCAAATGAAATGTGTGAGTTGCCTTGTTCAATTTTATCAACACCACATGAAATGTGTGAGTTTCCTTGTTCAATTTTATCAACACCAAATGAAATGTGTGAGTTGCCTTGTTCAATTCTTAAGCACCAAATTGAAATATGAGGGTGTGTGCAAGAAGTTGAGTCCACTTTTTAGCCAAAAAGTGGAAGTGTTTTCCCTGATTTTCAGAATTTGACACATTTGACCTTAAAATTTGAAGCACTTAGAGATGGAATTGTCAAAAAAGTCACTTATCATAAAATGTAGTACTCGGAGTCTAGTTTCCAAATATGTAATTTATTTCAATACCCAGATTGTAAAAATTGAGTTTCAATAGGTGTTTCTAAAAACCACTATTTAAAAGTCACTTTTGCCCATACCAAGCACGCGGTACCACATCCATATCTTTGACCTTAAATTATCAGAGACATTTTTAAATCCTTTTGAAAAGATTTGTGACTCACTAAAGTTGTTTTAATATTTTTTATACTTTTTTATTGAATATTTTTTTATTAAATATTTATTAGGTATATTTGTTTCATTTTGAAAATCTGCCATGTAATTACATTTATTAAGATGACTAAACTTATCATTTTGAATTTTTAAACTCAAAAGAATTGTCTCCAGTTTGTTTCATGAACTGCCTCATCAAAATTAAAAGTTGATCAAAAGTTATTAAAATACTAAAAAAACCTGATAATTCAAGTTTATGGACTAGTTTCATTAGAAATTAATTGAAAAATAGAAAAAATAATCAAATTATTAAAAAAATTATATATTTGGAATCTGCACTGTCTCATCTATAATGGGCTTTAATTTCGTAAAAAAAAATTGCAAAATAGGTCTTCAAACATATGTCCAAAGTCATTATTTTCCTGTGACATTAACAAGACCTTCAAGTTGCAGGTCAAACTAGGTCCAAAGCTTAGGTTCGGGTCCCCAAGCCATTTCCCGAACCAAAAAACAAGCCAAAAAACCCGCTCAAAAATTCATAATTTAAAAAACGGGATCCCGCTTTTAAATGGACTCGCTTTCTTTTTTTTTCATTAAAAAACGGATCCCATTTCAAATCTGGACCCTGCTTCATAAAAGCCATTTTTATGAGCTCTATGGAACGCGATCCCAGCTTTGTAATGGGATCCCGCTTTTAATTCTTCCAAACTAAAATTAAAAAAATGGAAAGCCAAAATCGGGATCCGCTTTAAACTTTCCCAAAAATGGAAATTTTTCAAAATTGTTTCCATTTTCGAAATTTTCAAACCTGATCCCGCTTTAAAATCCTTTCCATTTTGAATTTTGGTAAAATTCTCCTCCCAAACTGATCTCTGTTTTGAAAAATTTTCCAAAATAGAAATTTCTGGAAAAACGGATCCCGCTTCCAAAACGTGGATCCTGCGAACTTAGTGCCTTGATCCTAAGCTAAACGAGATCCCGTTTATTAAAAAGCGGGATCCCGTTTTTTGTAAGCCGAATTCATTTTTTTGCCTAAGGCAAAAACTTCCACATTTCGTGGACTCAACTTTGTGCACTTACCCATGAGAGTTGTGGGTTCATTTGTTAAGCACCAAAGTGAAATATGAGAGTTGTGGGTTTAGTTTTAAAGAACCAAACCAAAATGTCTTTAACTAAGAAATTGTTTTAAAAAAACTGAAGTGGTCTTGGACTGTTTGCCAACCCTACAATGAAATTGTTAGTCGTTCTCATGAAAACATGTGCCATACTCTTGTAAGGGCTGCACAAACAACATTAGAAACTTCCCAAACACAAAACAGTAACACTAAAAATAGTCACACGTTAGTGTTAGGTAAATCTGTGAAATCAAGGAAAATCTTTGCAAATTGACAGATTCAGAAAATACATTAAGAGTGACTTTGTTCCCTGCAATAGCAAACGAGTTGAGGTCAATAGTGCCCCTGTAAATGTCAGTTCAAAAACATCTATTCATAAAACCTACAATAAAAAAAGTCAATAACACACAAGTTTAGGTCAATAGCATTCCAATTTAAGTCAATAGCACCACTTTTTAGGTCAATAGCGACCAAAAAAAAGAGGCAAGCACATGCAAGTTTAGAGCAAAAACATTCCAGTTTTAGCAAAAGTGACCGAGAACCTACAATTTCTTTTCAAACTCAAAGAAAATGTTAAAGTTAAGGACCTAGGGTCCCACCGAGCGTGCCAAATGTCGTAAGGGGGGGAATAAAGCATTAGGAAAGAAAATGAATCAAACTAATTTAATTCAAAACAAGATTAAGATTTGTAAACCCATTACTAATGAAAAGAAGCTCTAAAATTATGAAATCAAACAATGTAATCTAAAAGACAACATGAATTGAATTCAAAACTTTAAAACATATACCATCCCATGTTGGAGTTGTGTTTGTATTGATGTTTGGATGTTAGATTGCTCAATTCAATACAAAGCCTCCATTGTTGACACTAGTACAAAAACAACAATATATGACTAAAAAAACTACTAAAAACTGTTTATAAATGACTATAATGGTCCTGTGACCAATAGTAGTTTATTGCCAGTCATTTATAACACGACCGAATTGATGACTAAACCATTTTTAGTCATTTTATTGATCGATTTGGTCGTTAATTTAGTTGTTTGATTGATCGAGTTGGTCGTTAATTTGATTGATTTGGTAGTGTGTTTAGTCATTAATTTAGTCATTGATTGTTTTAAATTGGTCACTTATTTAGTCATTTTTTATTCACTGATATATTTAGTTGTTAATTTAGTCATTGATTGTTGTTAACCGGTCACTTATTTAGTCATTTTTATTCACTAATTTTTGTCCATTGGTAGTGTATTTAGTCATTAATTTTAATCATCATTTTGATCAATTTGGTAGTTTATTTAATTATTTTTGTTCATTGATTTTTGTCAACTAGTAGGTATATTGATACATTGTTTATTAATTGCATAATCATTATATTTAGTCATATTTATTCACTGATTTTTATTAGTTGGTAGTATATTTAGTCAATTGGTAGTTTATTTAATTGTTTTTGTTTATTGATTTCTGCCTATAAGTGCTGGAAATGAGACAATGCCTTAATTAAGGTTTAAACATATAAAAACACAAAAAAACATAATCAATCATTCATTTGCACATAATGAAATGGCTATTAAGAAGGAAAAATACTAAAATTTTATTGAGAAAACGTGTTCTTACAGCAAATACAAGACATAAATGTGTCTTTGCTTTGAAAAATGTACTATTACAAAGTGTGTTTCTCAGTGCTGTGACTGAGAAAACCGAGTTATAATGCCTTTTTTTTGCTTATGCAAGATATTACAATTTTGATAACAATTATGTGTTGCAACTTATTTGCAATTGCACATACATGTATGTTGCACTCTGCAACTTTTCCTCTTCTCTACACCTCTTTATTTGCTCTGTATTTACTTCTTTTTCTGCACCCCTGTTCTCTATGTCTACTGCTTACACAACAACATATTCCCTCTTCTATAATGCACCAATTTGAATGAGCGGAACCAAAAAAAAAGAGAAAAATATAATCAAGTGGTTTTACATTATAGGTGGAGTAAGATAGAACATTCTCTATTCTACTCACAGGATGTACACCAAAATTAGATTTTTTGGTTTTTGTTTGGGTTCAACTTATTCGGGCTCAGTACATTCTCTGTCTGCAACTTCACTCTCCACACTCTACTGCTACTAACCCTTCTTTTTCTCTTCTACATTTACGCCTTGATAAAAAACACTAAGATCCCTGAACAAAACATTCAAACTATTGCATAAAGCAGTGGCCAAGCTGTCTAACAACTAGTACTACAAGATCATAAACATCAACTATGTCATTTTTTTCAAATATTTTAGTGGCCACCATGTGAAGGTACCTTCTTTCTCTTTCAGTCAGACAACTCCATCTATTTTGTCTGGATAAGCAACGGGTATGTTACTTGTGACCTTTAAAATACTTACATTTGCATATCATGTTCCTTTCAATTTCTTTCCATGTACAATAGATAGTGAGTGAATCCGCCCAATGCCCACAACAACACCATCAAACATATCCAACACCTCAATTTAATCCCCTTCTTGGAGTTTATCAATAAATGTCCGTAAAAACAAAAAAATACATATTATATTGAGATATAAAACACACATTATATTATTTTTGATAGTTGTATGTAATGTCCTATGTCTTGGAACAAATCAATTTTTGCATGTGCTTTTATAAAACTCTTTATTACAACTAAGCTCTAAGCTTCCATATGTAAGTTATATTTTCTCCCTTATTTCCATAATCTATGTATACTAGCTAATTACACTTCACTACTATTCTAACCAACTTCTATCAAATAGGTAATGATTACCCTTATTTACCTAATAAAACAACCATTACTTACTTGAATAGTACTTACTTGCATGTGGTTTCATAGCACTCACGTCGAGTTCAGCACGACTACCACTATGAATATCATGTGCATGCTCGTCAAGTTCATCATCATAATCACTCTCAACTTCATTGCAAACATGAAGTTGTACAACTTTGCAGAGAGTTTTATTAACATGGCCTTTTTCTTTTTGTCTTACTTTCATATAATTGCTTTGCATCATGTGGTTTAATCATCATGCAAAAATTAATATAAATCAAGTAAAGAATGCAAAAACTATAAAGTTTTGTCCAAAATAACATTTTAAGCATGAAGAATGACATTGGGATAGATTAACTTACAACTTAAAGAATACAAAAGCTATAAATTTTTGTCCAAAAGAAGAATGAAAAAACATTGGGACAGATTAACTTACAACTTAAAGAATACAAAATCTATAAATTTTTGTCCAAAATAAGAATGAAAAAACGTTGGGACAAATTAACTTACAACTTAAAGAATGCAAAAGCTATAAATTTTTGTCCAAAAGAAGAATGACAAAACATTGAGACAGATTAACTTACAACTTAAAGAATGCAAAAGCTATAATTTTTTTTCCAAAAGAACATTTTAAGCATGAAGAATGAGAAAACATTGGGACAAATAACTGACAACTATTATATTAATTACCTCAACTTTAGGACAACTAAGACGATTGTGCTACGCATTCTTGTCCACTTCATCACTATCAATATCGACAACTCTGTTGACATCATGAAGGCATTTTTTTTCCTATTGCTTTGATAAAATTGCTCTACATGTTGTTTAAACATTGTGCAAAAAAATATACAAAGCATTCAATAGTCAAGTAAAGAATGCAAGCTATAATTTGTCCAAAAGAACATTTTCTGGGTCACTCCAACAATAAAGAATCTGGGTTGGACTCTCCTACACTCAGATTTCAATAATCTACATTAATTAAGAGTCATTTGTATATAGAATTTCCAAACAAGAAGAAATGAGATCAATAGAGCCTCTTACCTCATATGAATCCATGGATTTATGCTCATTCCATGCAAAAACTATAGGGTTGATAGAGGCAACCAACTACGAAACTTGTTGAGTGAGACTGAATATGCAACTCATTACCTTTTGGTACCCTAGTTCATTTGAGTTGACATGATCTACAGAGGCTCCTACTGGGCATTGAACAAATGGATATGAAATATTTATTGTTGAACTAGATTTCCACTTCATCCTACTCTTAGATTTACTAGGATCTAGTGCTGCCATATAATTGACAATATCTTTTGCACCTGCTTCTCTATTACTTTTTTCCACCTAAAATACAATGTCAATTTCAACATATAGTTAGTTCAATAAAAAATCAAAATAAATAACACAATGTAAATTGAACCAAAAATCCATACACTTACTGCAAATTTGTCCATTTTGGCATGCAACCCGCCTCGGCCAAATGTATATCTATCCCTCACATTATCTCTTGCCCTCTTACCTATGTTACTCTTTGCCAAATATTCTTTAGAATGCATACTTTCTCTCAATGCCTCTCACTCTTTGGGAGATAGAGTGGAGTCTAACCTCTCTTTTCCCTCCATGATTGTTTTTCTGCAACTGTATCTAAAATTGTTCATCAAAATTCTTATCCTTTGCTTGTAATATTTTATAGAGATTTGTCCACCATAGTCTCAAAAGCTTTTTCCATTTTTTGTATAATATTTTCCATAGCTCATGGATCTTGCTTTGAAAAAATTGATTTGAAAATATCCAAATGGGCCCTACATCTTACACCCAACTCGATGTCCTACTTTGTAGCATTTGGCCCAATGGGATCACCATCTCTCAATACCTCAAGCGAGAATGGATTCTTTCCTTCTAATTTTCTTTCTTTTTCATTCCTCTCTATAGATTTGTACAAATCTTGACTCAATCTTTGTCTTTTGACAAAAGCATCCACATCTTCTATTAAATTACCACTACCAGTATTTCTGGTTGATCCACTAGTTCCATCAAAAGTTCTAGATGCAACAGGTGCACTCTGAGGCACAACAAATGCAAGCAGTCTCTCTTCATGACTTTCATTAACCAAAACTTCATGCTCCTTGGCAACATCAGGTGTGGCATTAGTAGGTAGATCAATATTGATCTCCGCATATTTCATTTCAAACACATCCTTTAATGTTGAATAAAGCATCTGCATACCTACTATTCCTTTGCTCTAATGTTTTTCAATAATCTCTCTTAGACTTAATTCTAAGAGATCATCACAATGTTGCACATCACCATGTGCTATATCAGGCTACACATCACCATGTGCTATATCAGGATGGACATCACCATGTGCTATATTAGGTTGTACATCACCATGTGTTATACTAGGTTGCACATCATCACAACTATTATTTTCACCAACTACATTTTTTGAATCACAAAAGCGTCGACTTCTATGAGATGGCGACACTGTATCTTTTCTTTCCTTTTATTTTTTCTCTGCATTTCTTTGCACTCTTTTTGTTTCCTATAAAACAAAAAAAATATCATATTATTCTTATATACATAAAGCTTTTGCCAATAAAATTTCAAACACTATTAAAAAAATAATATATTGCTTAGTGGATTTACAACTTGCCCGCTTGTCAAACCAAGACTCAATAAATATTCATTATTCTTGGCCACTTTTTCACTACGCACGTGCTCATATTCTGTCACTAAAATTTCAACATTATGATCACTATCATCTAATTTGTGCCTTGCAGTCCTCTTCATTTCCTGAAGTCCAAATAAACAATAATGTATAAATCAAAAATTTGAATTAGTAAAACTTTATTGAGTTCATAAGTTGATAACTGTTGACTTTCCAATCCGCTGATAACTAGAAATGAAAACTTAAAATAGAATTCAGTTTATAGATTAAAAAGAATTTGCAGTTCAAAACCAAGAAGATGTTTACAATTACAAATATCAGATAAATTTTCCTTAGGGATATATTCACAAGAAAAGAGCTCATAAAAACATAACACAAGCAAGATGAAGGGAAAACATAGTCTATTTCATCATGAGGTGTGTTAGAACCTTAAAAAAATTTGTGTAGTCCATCATCACAATTAACCTTGAGCTCCATGACTCAAGCCTTGACCCTTATATTCCTTTTTATTTTTGACTAAGCCTCCCCATTGTAAAAAAATAAATTTTTAGGTCTAACTGACACTGAAAGACCTATACAAAGCTAAAAATTCATCATATATACATAAGTAAAAACATGTCTAGCTAAAAACATTCCAAATCCCTTAATAGTCCCTTACTGCGATCCCTCAGCAGTAATTTGAACCCTTGGCGGGCTGGCAGTGTACAACAGACAACATGAAGATATTTACCGCCATACCGCAGAACTATTATGATGAGGACATGATTGGGTGATATGAGAGAATTTAAATATATCATAAATTGTCATACCGTGAAAAGGAAAAATGAAGGGTGCAGTATAGTGGGGAATAACCCGCCATCCCACAAGGAAGATCATAAAGGCATGTAGTAGGGAAGTATGAATCACTATACCGCAAAAGCATGTGACAAAGCATGCGGTATGGTGGTAAACCATATGTGACCATTATTGTAAACTATAGTACCATGGGTTAAACAAATCAAGCTTGCAGTATAGAGGTAAGGATCTCACTACCTCGCAATGAAATGAAAAGAAGCATGTGGTATAGCGGTGTATACCCCTCTATCTCGTGATAGTTATAGAAAGTGGCAGCGATAAAGTGATATTAAATGCACAAATCACATCAACCCTTTGATCTTGTAAAATCAATGGTGCATGTTCAAACTTGAACCACGAGAAATTTTTTTGGTGTAAGGTTGATATTAATGTCAACAAGATGATTGACCTCAGAAGCCATTAAACCAAGAATTCAACATTCTCTTTGCACTCATTTGCAAAAAATATCATGCGAGGAGCTGTGAGTTCGAGGAGGTTAAGCTCTGCAACCATCGTAACCCGGGTAAGTGTACAAAACTTGTGAAATAAGTTTTACGAGTACATTTTTTTTTGGAATTCTGCATTTCAGAAGTATAGGAGAAATAAGATAGTTAAACATCATGTCGCCCAAGAAGAAAGAACCTAAAACTAAAAAGGAAGAATCTAAGGTTAAAAAGAGGTCCTTACAACAGTTTATCCTAGATATACTCCCTTAATCAAATGATAGAGGATTTAAGAAAGTTTTTAAAGATGTGGCTCATGGTTGTAGAGATGCCCTTATCCCTATCTCTAGGTGGGAATTGTCCTGGTACTTTAATGACAAAAGGGAGGACAAGATTCCAATGCCAAATCCATGGGCATTAGATTTGGCCAAGTTAATTGTCCCAAATGTTTTTATAGATGAATAGTTCATTAGAGTATTGGCTCAAAGTTATCATCCTACTACTAGGTCCGTGAGATTACCAGATGGTTCACCATTAGTTGTGTTGACTAAAGTGGTCATCATCAAATGTTTTCACCTAAACAAACAAGTCTTGACTAAAATTTATTTGCAAAGAAGTGAAGAAGAATATACTAGATTAAGGAGAACCTATAGAAGTGATGAACTCCCCATTTACATGAAAAGGGGTGTGAACAATAGGGTGATTCCTATATTCCCTTCTGCTACTGAACCGTTTGCTATCATAGATTTCCAATTCTATTTCAAGAAAACCTAATTTTCTCTCTATCTATTACTTGGGATAGATGCACAAGAGTGAATTCTAGTTAGTTTAATGATGAAGGCTATGAAGATCCAAAACCCTGAGACAAACATTGAATATGATTTTGCCTCATATCTTGAGAAAGCATTGCATGAAGGATTCTTGCAAGGGGAAAATAGATCCCTCATAATATTAATGCAATATTCTTTTCCATGCCACCTGATATTATACCAGAATAAAGATAGATGGACCAAAAGGATGTGTTTGGGTAAGATTGACCAATAGGGGAATTTGCTGCCAGTGCAACGATGGTGTTATATATGGGACAACAGATGTAAGAATTCAAATTATGTGATATTCCATGATGACTTTGTGTACAAAATTATAAGAGTTCTTGGCCACCCACCACCAAGACTACATACACTTGTGCTACAAATGTTAAGACCTTTGGCTTTGAAACCTGAGCAAGGCCATACTCATAACTTCGATGATTGGTTTTTCTACCAGATATCACAATAATCAGGATTTATGGATGCCCACAAGCCCCATATATACTGCCAAAGTTTGTCCCCCTTCGATTAGCCTTTTTAGAGTTCATGTGGCAGATTCTATGGATGGAAAAGGATGTCATGCATAAACAAAGGAAGGGTACATTTCCACCCAATTTGAAAACATGTGGGGAACTATCAGTGGGATCTGATACACTTGAAGAGTTGCAGAATTATCTAAAAACAAGGCACTCTTTAGAGTCTAGAAAGGAAAGAGCTTTTGACCCTAAGGGTCACATGAATTTTGTACGACACACCATCCTTACCAAGGCTATGGTTACTCACCAGATTAATTAGGAAGAAGATTAGGAAGAAGATTTAATTAGAAATTGTTTCACTCCTCGAGAGGTATATGAGAGGAGGAGAAAATGGAAATTATGAAAAGGCTTGAGGAAGAAAGAAAGAAGAAGAACAATTGATTTCTTGGGGTATTTCCTATAGGAAGTAGATCCTCTCCAGAGGATTAATATGATGATTGATAAGTTTCATGAATTATATGATAAGTTTGTAGCGGAGATGGGGAGACCTACCAAATTGTCTCCCAAAAGGCCGAGTGGTACTGTAATTATAGAACCAACTCCAGATACTGTTTCAGTATGTCATGCTTCTCCAGGATCACCTCTTGAACAAATACCTTCTAAAAAAAAAGACATGAGAGATAGACCCACTTGTTTCCTATGAAATAAGTGAGGAGGTTGGAGATACAAAAGTTAATGTGTTAAGACATTTCAAGGATGATGTTGAAGTGGACCAACCTATGTCTGAAACTAAAGACCATAGGCCTGAAGCTAGAGCCAATATTTAGGTACAAGGAGAAAGAGAAATGCATGAGGATGAGAGGGTAATTGCAACTCTCAGGTTCTTGGAAGATGATGAATTTATCAAAACCTTTGAATTTAAATACTTTTGGATTAAGATGAAAATGAGAGAATTTGAAGTGAGGGTTGAAATAAATAAGATGGGAGTTGAGGAATCCCAACATGACTAGATAGTAGCCCAAAATTTTTTAATGAATTAAGGATTAATAAAGATTGATGTCACCCACAAGAGGCTAAAGAGATGATTTTGAAAAGTAATATACTTATTGTCCCTGATATGGAATTAAAGAAAATGTTTTTACTTAATCAAGTGAGAACACATGAAGACACAATGTTGATTGTTGAGTTTGAATCAAATGAATGGGTAAGTGGCACAAGGTATAACCCTAAGATTGAAACCTTGGCATTCTGGGCCAAACAAAAGAGTACACAAAAACCAAGGTTACTAGATGTAGTGCAGGAAATGAAAGGGACAACTATGGCGAAAACATTAAAGGATACATCTCCTCTAGAAGTTGCAACCATGAAAATGCATTCATTTATGTTCACTCGAGCTGTAGTTAAGGAGATGGAAGCTAGATTGAGAGAGTACAAAAAGGAACAAAAATTTTTAAATGTAGATTGAGAGAGTACAAAAAGGAACAAAAATTTTTAAATGATGAAGTCAGTAAATTATTCATGGAAAATGTGAAGTTGAAGGAACAATTGAAAGGAGCGGGCCCCTCACAAAACAAGGAAATAATGTTATACCAGCCTCGTCTTGCTCCACCAGTTGAAATAGGAAGTGCTTCGACTGAACAAGTGAGCATTCTTAGACAGGAGATTGAAGAGTTAAAGAAAGCCAATAATGAGGGTAAGGAAGGAGTGAAAAAGAAAATCTACAATGTTTTAGAGGTCCTTGAGCATAGGATAAAGCTAATTGTGGATAAGTTGGAAAGTTTGTATGATTGCTACAACTCACTGACACAGGAAATTGGTCAGATGAAAACACATGTACCCATACTGGACCCCCTTTTTAAGAACTGACAACCCATACACCACACATTGATAACCTTGTGTAGAATCTTACAGAGGAGTACTGAGGCTCCTATAGCATTAAAACCTATAGAGTAGATGGCCAAAATAGTTATAGATGAATTCAAATATATACAAGGAGAGGACCAAATGATCAGAACAAGAATAGATTCATTTCATACTTTGAAGCAGTGGTTTGTACCAAAAATATTGAAAGATGATGACCAATTGAAGGACCTCAATGAATGGAAGAGTAAATTTGGCCAGATTGTTCAACATTGAATCTCTCACAAACAAAAGGATGGTGAGTCGAGTCTTGATAGGTTCAACTTAATCATGGATGGAGTAATAGCCTTGGATGTTGGATATTCTAAGTTTATCATGGATGGCAGGACATTATTAGACAACCGATGGAAGATTCACCTTGCAAATATATTGAAAATTCAAGAATACAAATGGCCACATGATTATACAATGTACGAGTGGGAGCATAAGTATTTGGGTCCTCCCAAACACTAGGCCTTGGGGCTGTCACATTGGAAGAATCAAACATTCAAATACACTAATATGGAGAAAGGACCTTGAATAGATTTGCAGTGATCACGGGTGCCTTACGAAGATTAATGGACTATGGTGTCATGAGTGCTGCAAACTTCATTAGTTATCTACTTTCTCTATTTTCTCTTATTTATGTTTTAAGCAAAACTAATGTTTAGTTTATACGAAGAGGCATGAATTTTGAAAAGATGCCATATTTTGTAACGGTTTGAAGCATGTTGCTTCTCTTATAAAAGAGAAACCAAGACCGAATTTTGATATCATCATCATAGGAATTTATAGAAAAATATATGAGGAGACTTCTTTTATATTATAATATCTATTTGAAGTAATCAATGGAGAAGAAGATTTAATCTAGTGCTCAAATTCTAGTCTCAATTATTTATTGATAATACTGTGTATGATTGTAATTTTTTTATGTATTTTAGGTGGGAATATAGGGGTATATTATGAATTGGTATCAATTATTTGTTCATAATACTGTGTATGATATAATAAGTTGTGGTCTCATATTGTAGTATTATATTTTTATGTATTTTAGGTGGGAATATAGGGGTATATTATGAATGTAGTATTTTAGATATCATTTTATTGAAAAGATTGAACAATTTTATAATTTTGCAGTCTCTTAGTTTTAGTTTTTAGTGTTAGTAAGACTTAAGAGATCATTTCTTTGTTTGTAATGAGGAGGCTTAGTTCACCTAATGTTAAGATATCTATATGTATTATTAAATCACAAATGTTCATTATTTTTTCCTTCACACAAGCATATTCAATGCATGTGGAGGCTAGAAGTTGTATTACAGACTAAAGCTATCATCTAGGAAATACAAGAAAATTCTAGCATCTAGAAAACACATAGGACATACAAATAAATTATATTCTAACTAAAAAAAATTAATTTCAACCAAAGTAATAAGAATAAGAAGAATGAATTACATTCAATAATAAATTACACCATACATATAACTAAAGTTTAGGTGATAAGCTAACCTCTTAAGGTGACAAGCTAGTTAAGGTGACAAAACATAATCATAGTCACCTGCATTGCTGATTACATTGCATTGCACATCTTTCAAACTCAAAGCATTACTTCACATTGCATAACTAATAACTAGATGTTGATAGATGGCAAAATTTCAATTACAATATAGTTTTTACAAAGTCAACCTAAGCAATTATGCAATTACTTCACATTGCATAACTAATAACTAGGAGCAACTGTCAATTACATTTGTTTGTCATGGAATTCCATGAGACCACATTTCTTTGAGGCTTTTTTTCAAACAACTAATTACCTTGTCTATGCCACCACATTTTTATACATATTGTCTACCAAAGCATTTTATCAAACAATTCATTGCCTTGTTGCTATGGCTAAAATCCTAAAACACGTGCTTTCAAACAAGCTATGGATGCTTGGAAAAAATCTATCAAAGCATAATAGTAATCAATAGCATAAACAAGGCAGTGAACTGCTTGAAAAATGCCTCAAAAAATTGTGGTCTCATGGTGATGGAATGCCATGAAAATCCATAACAATTCGCTTGTCATGGCATTCCATCACCATGAAACCACATTTCTTTGAGGCATTTTTTCTAAAGTTCATTGCCTTGTCTATGCTACCACATTTTTCATACATGTCTACCAAAGCATTTTATCAAACAGATCACTACCTTGCTGCTATGGCTAAAAGCCTAAAATAGGTGATTTCAAACAAGCTATGGATGCTTGGAAAAAATCTATCAAAGCATAATAGTAACCAAAAATCTATGGTCTCATGGTTTTTTTTTGGCGCAAAAATCAACGTGATTTTATTAGCATTTTTATGCAGGTTTTAAACACATTTTTTTGGCAATTTTGTTGTTTGAAATGGGGAAAAATCTTTGTGGTCAGTTTTGTGCATTTTTTAATTGTAGGATTCTCATAGTTAGTGAAATAGGTAGTGTTCATGAAGGAATGGAAAAGATGCGTAGAGCCTTTGAATTATACCCATACTGTGCAATGGATTTGAATCATTTAGCAAACCATTTTTTCTTCACAGGGCAACATTTTCTTATGGAACAATTGATTGAGACAACTCTCATTTCAACTGACCACCATCTCATGAAATCTAATTCATATTATAATCTTGGACGGTCTTATCATAGTAAAGGTGTTTATGACACCACTAACCGCTACTACATGGAATCAATCAAGGAAATCAAGAGGCCACAGGATTTTACGAACAAGTTCAATTGGAGTTGGGAGATCTTAAGAGTTCTCTCTCAAATTTTGGTTATGGAGGTCCACCCTAAGAACTATGAGAGCTTAAAAGTTGTAGGCCATATATATGCTCAGCAAGGGTAGGCAGAGAAGGCTTTGGAAATTTTAAGAAATGCAATTTGCATAGATCCACATGATGCCCAAGCATTTATCAAGATGGGTGAGTTATTAATATCGATAGACCCCAATGCAGCCTTAGATTCTCTTAAGACAACAAAGTATCTTCTGAAGAAGAGTAGAGAAGAATTACCCATTGAATTGTTAAACAACATTGGGGTTCTTCATTTTGAGTGTGATGAACTAGAGTTGGATCAAAAAACTTTTATGGAGGCAATAGGAAATGGAATTTGGATTGAATTCATAAATAAAAGTCCTAGTGCCAATTCTGTAGTTTTTTCTGTGCGCTTTAAGGATATGGAATTCTTCCATTGACTAGAAGAAGGTGGTGTTTCACTTGAGTTACCATGGGATAAAGCCACAACCCTATTTAATCTTGCTAGGTTGTTTGAATAGCTACATGATACTAAAAAAGAAAATCTTTTATACAGGCTAATATTATTCAAGTTTCCTAATTATGTGGATGCATATCTACGTCTTGCAGCCATGGCTCGGGCTTGGAATGAGATCCAACTAAGCCTAGAATTGATTGGGAATGCACTTAAGGTGGATAAAAACTCATCAAATTCTTTATGTATGCTTGGAAACATGGAACTGAAAATAGATGACTGGCTTAAAGCAAAAGAAACAATTAAAGTTGCACAAAGTGAATCAGATGAGAAGAATTCTTATGTTGACATTTCACTTGAAAATTAGAATTATTTTGTAGCTTTTCGCAATGAGAGGAAGGGTCCAAAGAACAAGGAAACACATCTTGAGAAGGATAGAGAACTTTCTTGTAAAGTGTTGGCACAAAGACTAGGAAATGTTTATGCTGCAAATGGGGCAACCATTATGCTAGTTGAAAGGGGTCAATTTGGTATTGCAAAGGAAATTTTTACACAGGTACAAGAAGCTGCTACAGGAAACATCTTTGTTTAGATACATGATGTGTGGGTAAATGTAGCACATGTTTACTTTGCACAAGGACAATTTGCGCTTGCAGTGAAAATGTATCAAAATTGTTTGAGGAAATTCTATTTTGGCACTGACACCCAAATTTTATTATATTTAGCAAAATAGTGGCAAGATTGTAAAAGAAAATTATTAAGAGCAGTACATTTGGCACCCTCAAATTACATGTTACGCTTTGATGTTGGGGTTGCAATGATTTTTTTTTCAAATTCAACACTTCAAAAGCAAAAACGTACTGCTAATGAGGTTCATCAAGCAGTGCCAAAATTAATGAATGCACTCCATGTGTTCATCCAACTATCAGCTATGGAAAGCCCTCATACACATGGATTTTATGAGAAGAAGATAGATTTGCATGTTGACTACTGTAAACATTTGCTTGATGCTGCCAAAGTTCATAGAGAAGCAACAAAACATGAATAGCAACAAAGCCATCAAAAGTTGGGAGTGGCTGATGAACCAAAACAAAAAAGCTGATGAAGAACGAAGGATTCAGATGGAAAGGAGAAATCAAGAGGAAGAACTTCAACGGGTGATGCAACAAGAGGAACAATTTGAATGTGTGAAGGAATTATGGAAGAGTAAGTGTAAGGATAGGGATGATGATGATGATGAGGCTGGTCAGTCTAAGAAGAAATGAAAGAAGGAAAAGAAGAAGGATAAGGACCACAAGGATTATGATTGTTATATGGAGGAACTTGATGCTGCCATGGAAGATGAGGAAAATTATATGAGTGATAAGGCACAAGATGATGCAGAAAATTCCCAAGTGCATATAAACAACAAAATGACCCAATTTGTAGATTAGAGAAAGTCTGAAAATGAAAAATACTGATGCAATAAATCAAATACTTATATTGATAGGAAAATTGTTCTATGGAATAGTAAAACAAGGTTGTTATGAAGCATACAATAGGGACTTATGTTCATCCCAACAGTCCTAAAACCTCAACAATAATAGATCATATATTCTTGATACCTGGATAAAATATGAAGTCGCCACAATGATCCTTGGATGTGACAATGATTTTAAAATAAAAAGATAACATACAGATGATTCATTTGAGGTTTTTGATTAGATCTCATTTAACTATGTCAAATGGATTTAGAAGGGACAAAACATATTAGATTGAATAAAATTTTGAGGTAGCTTATCCATCGTCATTGTATGCATCATCTTCTCTTGGAATATGTTTCTACAATGGTTAGGTTTGGTTAAAGCTCAAGAATCATCATATGGATCATCTTCTCTCAAACTCTGTTTCTGCAATGGTTCATCATCTTCAAAATTAGAGTATGCATGTCTCCTTCATGATTTTGTTGAAACTGGAGAATTTGTCTTGCCATCATCAAAGTCTTCTAGACCTGCAGCTACTATATATATTAAATATCTCAATTTGTGTAATAAAAATGCTAAAAAGGAGGGCATAAAATTGGGAAATACCAAAAAATAAGAAAGTTCTAGAATTGGGGACATTACAATGGTATTAGAGTTGGATCTTGTCGGCATGTGATATTTCCTTCTTATACAGTCAAGTGATAGAGCCAACAAGTATTATCAAAGGGAACTTAGAAAAACTATCCATTTCCTAAGAAACAATTAAAGTTGCACAAAGTGAATTAGATGCGAAGAATTATTATGTTGACATTTCACTTGGAAATTGGAATTATTTTGTAGCTTTTCCAAATGAGAGGAGATCCAAAGAACAAGGCAACACATCTTGAGAAGGCTATAGAACTGTCTTGTAAAGTGTTGGCACAAAGAATAGGAAATGTTTATGCTGAAAATGGGGCAACCATTGTGCTAGCTGAAAGGGGTCAATTTGATATTGCAAAGGAAATTTTTACATAGGTACAAGAAGCTATTGCAGGAACAATCTTTGTTTAGATTCATGATGTGTGGGTAAATCTAGCACATGTTTACTTTGCACAAGGACAGTTTGCGCTTGTAGTGAAAATGTATCAAAATTGTTTGAGGAAATTATAATTTGGCATTGACACCCAAATTTTATAATATTTAGCTTAAACACATTATGAAGCAGAACAATGGTAAGATTGTAAAAGAACATTATTAAGAGAAATAGATTGTAACTACTGTAAGTTTCCAATCATAAAACTATAGATTTTGTGTTTAATGTAATGAGGGTTTTGAATTACCTCTGAATTCACTATAGAGGGCATCCCAAAATCTAACTTCATTACAGACTTCAAATACTTTGCAACAAACACCAAAGTCCTTGCTTTCCTTTTCAGAATTCTCTAGGTCCTTTCCAAACAATCTTTATCGTCCATGCAAGTGCTGCAACTCAAAACACCTCAGTGTAGTTCGTGCGCCCAGTTGTTGTAACTCAAAACGATGTGCTTTAGTGTAGTTCGTGTGCCTCAGTGTAGTCATCTAAACAAGAATAATGTAGAATTTCCAAATTCTAAATGGGAATAATGTGGAATCATGTGCAATACATATTGACTCCCGCCAATCATGTCCCCAAATATTTTTAATTTTTTTTTTCTAATTTGTACTCGTGTGACTAACTGTTTAGTCATTTTTATTTGTGTGACTAAATAATTTTTTACCTGATGACCAAATTAGTCATTTATTTACTCATTTATGGCCGTGTTGCAAAAAAATAGTAGAATTTAGTCATTTTTAGTTGTTGTGACTGAAAGTTTTAGTCACCTAGTCATTTATTTGCCAAATTCTACAAGTGTGATGTTTCAAAAGCTTTAATGTGTGTAAAATGTTGAACTAGAATGTGATGATAACTCGTAATGTGCTGAAGAGATAATTGTGCAACACTTCACTTATTTAAATTCTAGATGATTTGTGAGAAGGTAGAAGGTTATTTTATAGATTTCATGTTTCGAGATGAACGATCAAGATTTTGTAGTAGAAGATCCTGATCAACGGTTCAAAACTATTGAGAGGAATTAGATTGGGATGATTAGTGGATTTGGATTGCATAATCTATGTGATTGATAAAATCAAGTTGAGTATTAAGTGGAATTGAGAAAATAGATTGAGAGGTTAGTAGGATTGAAGAAATAGATTGAGAGGTTAGTGGGATTGAAGAATAGATGAATTAGTCAACTATTCAGAGTGAGAAATCGATGTTTGTGATTTGCTCAATCATAAAAGGGGTGAAGATAATTAATTATTGAATTAATTAATTAGTATTTTGAGTTGAACGTGCAAGTCATGTTTGACTTTAACAAATAAAGTTATATTTTGAATGATTTTTGAATAATTAATTTAATCATTCATGTTTAGAAAGGGGAAAGTGATTTAATTAAACTATTAAGTAATAATAATTTAATTGATTTAGGAAAATAGGGTATATTAGTGACATAATTAAATAATTGATGTTATTTAATTGATTAGAAGGAATAAAGATTAGATAAATGATGAAATAGTGAATTAATTAAATGATATAAAGATTATTCAATTAATAGAGGAAAATAGGGTTTTTGATCTAAATGATGTGAAATGCAATGATATTAGTGATAATGATGTTGATGATTAAATTTTTTTGTTCAATATGCGTGATATGCATTAGGTTATTTTTACATGTCTAGATATTATTCACGATTTCATTCACATTCACAACATGAAGAATCTGATTAAGACAAATACAAACATGAAAGTAACTATTGTAACAACATAAATAAATGTGTAGAAAGTAAAGTGGGGATCAGTTACCTTGAGTGGCCCTTGCTCAAGTGACCATCTCCACTGGGTAAACTCAAATCTAGCTCCTCAAATTAATCAACATGTCAGTATCTAAAAACTTCTTCATTGCATAACTCAAGATATCATAATCTAATAAGAATCTTTTGGAATATCTTATTCACAAGAACATGATTAGAACAAAAATTGTTTGTGTAAAATAGAAAACTAACTAAAGATATCTATCTGCTATATTTACTGCACTTGTTCTTGACCAACTAACTATTCACCTCGATCACCAAGCCATATATATAGGTGTGGGGGAGTCTTATTGAAACAAGGAATCAAAACACAAATCTAAATGCAAATATCCACTCCCTAAGAAATAGAGTGTGACAAAGTCTAAGTAACTAAAAACACAACTGAAAAGGTAGAAGAATTTGAATAGGATTGCAACTCTACTACAATGGTAAAATTGAAATATGGACTATAAAAATAGTCTCTTTGGATTCTAAATTGTGGTAGATCTCTTCTCCTTCAGTGGTCTTATTAAATGACATGGTGACTCACAATTATCCTGACAAATATACGACTCCAATTCTATAACTATCGTGCTCTTCTTATTCTATAACTTCCCCTTCATCACTATTTGAAACTCCTTTGGTTGTGGGTTGTACCCCTTAGTTGTTATGAGCTACAGTCTTCTTACTCTGTCTTCTTGGTTGCAAAGAGTTATTTCACCAAAACATATACACAATACTAAAAAACCATAATTTAATCATATACATACACTACATCCCATGCACATTCACACATTAACCATGCAATTACTAACGTACCATAATCATATTTCCATATACTTAAAACCAGGTTGAAGTTGCACGATGATCATAGAAATATAGTAAAGTTAAGGAATATGTATGAATTAAGTGTCTGGAAATGTCTAAAAGTATGCACTAAAACAACATAAAACTAACTAATAATTGGCCTCATCTTTCCCCCCAACTAAATATTTTCTTATCCTCAAGCAAAACAATTTGAAGACTGGAGGTTATATTGCAAGGTCATCTCCCTAAGGTCTATGATCATATCCACTCCTTTCAACTACTTCAAGTAAAAACCTCCATAGCATGAAAGTCTTGCCCACCCAACATCTTCAGTTTCCTCTCATTCTTCATTCTTTCCCCTATCCAATATGGCACTAGGTAGAGAAGCATAGGTGGAGAGAAGGTAAGAGGTACCCATGGAAGTGCCTTGTCTTTTGCAATGTCCATGTACGTGCAGGTCCTTTCAAGCATGTCTATGAATTTATATACATAATGGGGTTCCTTTTTCTATAATTTAGGGGCCAAATTGTCTAATCTTTTTATACAAAATGAAAAGAATGATGGATAAGCCCTATAGTTAGTCTTTGCATCCTGTCATAGTCATTTAGTCTTAAATTCATAATTTTCTTGCCTACACCCTTGTACTTCAGAAGTTCTTTCTATTCTCATATTATCACACTGGGGTCCTTGGATTCCTTTTTGACTTGTAGAGTAATTGATTTCTCTCTTTGAACATAATCCTGCACAATTTCACCTCTTTGTGTCTTATTTCTGAAGTAGGAAACTAGTGCCCTGATTTGTAGATCACCCACAAATATCAATGGGTTCCACTCTGTATTATCCGACACAACATAATTATGTAAATAAAATTCACTTAACTGGTCTTGTACATTAGGTGTAACATCAACAAAAATATGTAAAAATTCAAACTTTCTGCTCATGGCAATTGGCAGGTTATTGATCAGTTGGTTGAATTAGAAACTTAGGAATTTATCCTATAAAAATAAAGCATAGATTCTAGCAAGAGGTCTACACTTGATGATTTGAGCAACCTTATCTGCTATCTCCTCAATTTTAACTATCATTTTCTTCAATTAAGCTTCCTTATTTTCCAATATCCTGTTATGGTCTGAGATCATCTTTTTCTTTTCCTTCTCCCACTCTTCTCTTTGCTGGGAGAATTCTTGAGATGTTTTCCATAACTGATATCCTAGAGACATTGTAGTGTGATAAGTTGGAGTGCTCGTGAAAGGTGGTCTTCTATTTTTAGCTGTAATTTCTATATTTCCCACCTTTACTATGGAAAGATGTGCAAGTAAGTCCAATTTAGACCCATGACCATATGTGTGAAGCTTCTCCTCCAACTCCTTAATTTAGAAGTCTCTTTCTTTGTCTCTCTACTCATATGTCCTTACCAATTCCTCTAATTGTTTAATTCTATCCAATGCTTCCTGTAACTCTTTCTTTAAATTCATTTCTTCTATAAACAAATTCTCATCCTTCTCCAAAAACTAGTCATCATCACCCATAGTATAATCACAACCCTCACTGATAGGGCTTTGTGGGGTTCTCTTGTTTTATTAGCAACAAAAATATCCTCTAAGTCAAATTCAGAGGTGATTGAAATATATCATTTCCTTTTAACTAGTGTATGAACATTCTCAGAAACATTTTTCTACAGTTTTGAATCTTCCATTGTCATAGTATTTTCTTCCTCTTGTTTCTTGATTGAACCCCTCATGACACCCTTCTTTTTTAGGCAGTGTGAATGCCTTAGTTGGGTGGGCTTCTTGTTTTTCACTTTCTTGGGTGTAGAGGAAGATCCACCTTTCCTCTTTCTGATTCTTGGTGTTTTGGAAGAAGTTGGGGTTTCTTGGATATCCTCAGCTACAAATTGCTCAGAGGCTGCAGGTGGTGAATTTTTCATACTCTTCTCCTCGGTTACACCTCTACTATGGGTAGGTGAAGTAGCAGGTGAACCAGAGGGCATTTCCCTCACTAATGTAGTAGATGATTCCAAATTTTCTAGGACACTTTATTCCTCAAGAATGTGACTAATATGCTTACAAATTAAGAAGCTTTCCCATGAACATGTGCATGTTGAACCCTTAAGCTTCTTTTTACCAATAGGGTAACTAAGCAATAATGTGACAATGTTGTATTGTTTCTCTTTCTTTTACATTCAAAACTCATTCATGTCAATAGGTTATATAGAAAATTAGGAACATTGACCTTTCTTTTATTACGAAGGTGGCTCAAAAGCTTGAAATGCACTATGTATAAAGAGACTGCCTACCATCACATGTAAGATATTTAATAATATATGCAACAAAAAAATCCCATAGCCATGACAATGATAACATTTTAGTACCTTGGGATGTTGAGTCGAGGTTCTCTCCATGTTCCTTGAATTCATATCTAGAAACTACAACATTTTCCCTGACTAGGAATTCATCTCCATCTCTTGGCAAGCCATAAAATTCTTGTAAGAGAGGGGAACCACCGCGCGCAAGACCCCAAGTCACGGAGGGTCAAGATGCGAGAGGCTGCCCTAACTTACCTCAGCTAGGTGTATTGTTTAGGGTTATGAGGATGAGAATGATGAGGACTACGATGCCCCACAATCACTTTGCAATCCTAAGTTTCAATGCGGGGCTAGGGGAGTCAATTTTTAGGTCCAACTCTATGCTTTAGGGAGCTCTCTGCTCGAGGACGTCAACGCAGACTCTGGATGACAGTGCGACACGTTGATGTCTCTAAAGTGCACTGTAGTCCATATGGTCAGACAATAGTAGAGACAAGGTTGAACTCACCAAAACGACTAACGGTCTAGCTACTCAACTAAACAAAGTATCCTCTAATATTATAAAGTAAATAAGCAAGAGTGATGAAAATGAAGAGAATCTCACCAATGAACTCATTTGCTAGTTGATCCTACGAGAGCTTGCACATCTACACAACAAGAGGGAAAATTTTGGGTGGCTGTATAGGGGCCTACCTCTGTCAGACCCCATTTAGGTGTTTCCACCACCACAGACAACCAAAAGAATGGGATAAAGAAGTAATAACATAAAGAAAGCACAAGCACTAAAAAATAGTACTATACTACCCAACCAAATGATAGAGGAGAGGAGAGGGAAGCTTACCACCTCCACCAAGAGCACTCAAGGCTACTTGGGGGAGAAATGAGAGGAACTCAAGCCTCTATTGTGAATGGTGTGGTCCCAAACGTGCTCTACCAAGTTGATGGAGTGAGGTGTTGTTGCAATGGAATGCTTGGATTGCTGCTAAAAGTGTTGGATTGAATGCTTGAAGTAGTCAAGAGTGAGCTCAATGCTTGGAAGAAGATGAACCACTTGTCCAAGAGATGAATTTGAAGAGGAATGGAAGAAAATGGCCCTCTTCAGGTCGGTCAGCCAAAGGAGGCATTACTACTTCACTGCCAATGAGAAGAGTAACACCTCTACTGGCTCAGCCGTAGGAATTTGCTAGGGACGTAAGCATGCCGTACGAATGTCTGAGTACTACGCAAGCATCCCTGACAAAAATTCCTCCACCGATACACAAAATAGGTGCCACGTGGACCGCCAACAATGGGCTTAAGTAAAATTAAGCCTTCGACTTTAGTTTTCTAAGGTGGATAAAGGAAAAAAGGGGAATTGCACCTAGGGTGAAAATTCGCTCTTATACATTTTTCCCCCACTTTAGTGAGCACAAGTACAGATGAGTGCTTGGTAAAGTAGATCAAGAAGAGAGTAGGGTTAGAAAAGTATACTTGAACCATCGAGGAAGTAGTACTCGGCCTAGCATACCTGAAGGTGCAGGAGAAGCGAAGGACTCCATAGCTGCTTGGAACCATGAAGTTAGAACAACAAAGCATCTTATAGGCTCGCAGACCGACAATGAGGCAACCCCCAAGATCTCTCGCATGGAGGAAGCCCCAAGGAAGCAAACTCCACAGAGTCAGGAAGCGGCGACACATGTACCCTTAGATAGAGCATGTCAAAAAGTGGTGACATGTCTACTCGTAGCTAGAACATGTCAAAAAGCGGTGACATGTCTACCCGTAGATAGAACATGTCAAAGCGGCAACACGTCTACCTGTAGATAGAATATGTCAAAAGCGGCGACACGTCTACCCATAGGTAGAACATGTCAAAAGCAGCGACATGTCTACTCGCAGATAGAACATATCAAAAAGTGGCGACATGTCTACCTGCAGATAGAACATGTCAAAAGCGGCTAGTCACACAGACCGTAAAACTTTCAAAGGGGTCCCTCGGGAACCCTTCAAAAGGAGAGGGGTCCACTCAAGGGACGCGCTATTTGAAAAGTAAGGTCTAGTCAGGCTACCCCCAAGCTAGACGTGAAAGAGAAAATGGAATGAGCCTAGTAGGGCCGCCCCTAGGCTAGACATGAAAAGGTCCATTCGTCATAAAGGCTTTTGAAGGAAGGGTCCCTTGGGAACTCACCGTGAGGAAAAGGGGGGTATGCTCAAGGGACATGCAATTCAAAAGAGACTGTTCTCTTAGAATGATTTGTCATCAAGGAATCCTTTCAAAATATGTTCACTTCATCAAGGAATTCGAAAGGAAGGATATGCCCCCACATGAGGAGAAGTAAGAGCTATTCTTGCTTCAGAGGAAGGTCTTTAAGCCCTTTCTTTACGAACCCGTGATGAAGGAAACATGTTCCGTTAGGGTTCCAAGTTCAGAATGTGATTCTAAGAAAGGAATTGTTGTGGAGACTTTCAATAAAATATTCGTTGGCAACAAATTCATTTTATGAAAATCAAAGTGTTGAAGAAGAGCATTGTCACACATAGGAGGGACAACTCAAGCAAAGAAGAGAGAAAGATCAAGGGAAAGAAAAAGAGAAGAGAAAGAAAAATACAAAGGGCATAGGGGGATCTGGTTTAGCGGGGTCAGATCTATTTGAGCTCATATAATAATAGGTAACCACAATGCAAGGAAAAAGATCATCAATCCCCAACCAGATCAGGAAGAATGGATGAAAAACAAAATAAAAAATAAAAAATTGGGTCAACATGGAAGGGAAGCCTAAATGCCCCCAACGCTTTGCATCGTCCCCAATTTTATAAAAAAATCAATCACAAATATGGAAGAATGATGGAACAAATAGAAGGTTCATAACACAAAAACCACGCTTGTATCCAAGCACCGACAGGGGTGACAAGGGTCATCCAGACACACATAGCATGAGTACGGGGGAACACATCACAAAACACACACACACACAAGATCAAGAAAAGGGGATTCCTCCTAACATTGATCAACCAAGAGGTCGTCTGCTTCCTAATCTAGATCCTCATAAGGGGAAGGAGGACAAGCCTGCAAGGGTGGAATGTTAAGAGGACGAGCATCCAACCCTCCTACAACAAGGGCCAAGGAAGAGGGCCCTTCAAGGTCCTCTCCATTGAGCTCCTGTGGAGTTAAAGTCAACGATTTCATGAAGATCGCCGACAGGGCCAGGACTTCATTCACATAATTGAACATGCATCCAATGGGGGTACCATACCTGTTCTCAGCGGATGAGGTAGACTGTGCCTAAGATTCATCGCTAGGTTCATCGAACGATTCAAGAGCAGTGAAAAACTCAGGGGAAGTCAGGACTGGTTCTATCACAAGGACAAAACAAGTCATCATGGGGCCACCTTGCGAGAAAGGTGGACTCCTCTTACATCCTTCATTGCCAGAAGGACCAACCTCCACCTCTTTCTTCATTGGAGGAGATGAACTCCCTACAGACAAAGCTAGGGGTGCAAAGGAAGAGGAGGATAGAACCACAACAGACACGACTGAAGTATTAACCATGTCCACGGGCTTTGGGAAGGGTTGAACATCTGGGACAAACATTAGCAAAGGTGGCTTTGCTAAAGGAGCAATAAACATCTATACCTGTTTAGGGTTAGGTGCATTAGCGCTCACAACAGAAGCTGGGGATGAACCATATTGAAGAGGAATAGAGGGAAGGGAGGAAGGAGACACTACAAGAGGTCCTAAAATAGGAGTGGTTGTTTCTTCCTCCTTCTGTTGCGAGGTGGCCTATTCATCCAAGAGATCCTTTTGACGGTGCTTGCGTTCTCATGCAAGGCGGTTCCTATGACTCTTCGAGTTAGAAGCCAGAGCTTGCAAAGGGACAAGAGGTTCCTGCTCGACCATAGGAACGTCCAATATGACCGTTTTAGATGGAGGAACGAGTTCTTGTACAGGAGTAGGGGGAGCAAGCTAAGGAGTGAT
Organism: Sequoia sempervirens; assembly: GCA_007258455.2. Lineage (NCBI taxonomy): Eukaryota > Viridiplantae > Streptophyta > Pinopsida > Cupressales > Cupressaceae > Sequoia > Sequoia sempervirens. The sequence continues at coordinate 45,349,008 of VDFB02109042.1, forward strand.
AGGAGGAGTTGACTCGAGAGCCTCGACAGCGGGCCTCTTTCCACTCACTACCTTAGAAGCAAGAGCGGTAGGAGGGCGTAGATCAAATTCTCTGCGAGAACCTTTCTTTCTGCCATATAAATAATACCACAGTCCAAGAAATTCATTAGGGAGGTCTATGATCCTAATCTTGGGTCTACGCCAAGGAGGGATCATTGGACTCAACGAGTAACCATCGGGTTTGCTCATCCATTACTCTTCCCAGGAAAGGGGAGAGGATGAAGTAGTCTAGGAAAAGGTCATTTTTTCTTTACCTTTGCGAGAAGGAGGGGGAACTGTCATAGGCTTCTCCTCTTTCTTCGAGGAAGAGGGAGCGGATGGTACAACCTTCTCTTTTCCTTTGCAGGAAAGAGAGGGAGCTGATGAGGACTCCTCCTCTTTCAGGGAAGGAGTAGTCACCAGTATGGGCTCCTTCTTCTTTTCTCAAGAAGAGGAGGTGATTGATTTTCCTGTCATAGGAAGGGTTAGCTTTGGCTCCCCTTTGCCTCCAGTTTTGTACTTCACATAGTTCTTGTAAAGTAGGTCCGTTCTCAGAGGAAGTGGACCAACTGGGGAGGGCCAAAAGTGATCCAGTGAATATCCACCATGAGATACCAAAGGTTGATATCCGATATCATGCACTACATGCATGAAACCATCATGGGAAAACTTCAAACATTTATGAATGACGGATGCGATCCCATTCATGGAAGCTAACCAAGGAATGCCTAGCTTCACTCTAAATAGGTTCAACTTTGGGATGACATCAAAGAATGTGTCAACAGTCCTAGGTCCAACCAGGACAAACAGAGTGATCAAGCCATAAGGTTTAAGACTCATACCATCATGGGTATGTATGGTAGACTTCGTTTCTTTGTATTCTTCCTTTTGTAGTGAATTCAATACTAATGTTTCTTCGGTAATAACATTCACGCGGCTCATGGGGTCAATTAAGACTCCTATCATGATGTTACCATTGACATGAGCAGGAATGTAGAGAGGTGAAGGTTTGTTGTTCAGGGGTAAATCTTGTGAAGTGAATGTAATATCCGGTGAACCGGGTGCGGGTGGAATAGTGGAAGTTACCGTGACCATGTTTAGCTAGGCCTCGGGCTGAGAAATAGAATTAGTGGGATCGACAATCATGTTAGTAGAGTGTGATAGAAATGGGTCTGTGTATATTTTCAATTCACTGTTTGCTTTCACCACTGATTTTTTAGTGTCCTATTTATTCCCATCAAGATGAATGCTACTGTCCTCGATGCGGTCTTGTATTTCATGATGCAACTGCATACAACGTTCAATATCATGTCCATTAACATGATGGTACTGACAATAGGTGCTCCCATCATACCAATTAGGGTAAGGTTCCTTAATAGGCTTAGGGGGCAACAAAGTTATGATATTATCCTTTAACAACTTTTGCAAGACAAAAGTATTAGATTCAGACAACTTTGTAAATTTCCAGTTGCATTTGAGGCCATTGTCGTCAACAACGGCTACTACATTCGCAACGGCTTTTCCTTTCCCAAAGATTGATACAATGGACTTTCTCTTAGAATGGGAGCATGAGGAGGATCCCCTGAACTAATCAACCGTCTGCTAATACTCTCGTAAAGTTGCACACAGATGCACAAAAGAAGGGTATTTCATAAGGGTGAACTTCTCTTGCCAAGGCCTTTGTAAGTTCCCTATGAACACCTTTTGTACGTCTGAATTGGGCAGCTGATACGAGATTTTTGAAAGAAGCACTTGGTAGTGTACTATGAAATTGGTAATCTTTTCATTGTCTCCTTGCTTACATCGGACAAGATCCGAAAAGGTCATCTTCGACCCGATGTGTGCCTGGAATTGTCTAACGAATTGATTTACAAGTTGATCAAATGAGAAAATAGAATTGTCAGGCAAGGAACAGTACCATTCAAGTGCTGTGTCCTTGAGGGATCAAGGAAATAGTTTAGCCATCAAGGCATCATGATGGAAGAAGTTGGTGCAAAGAGCGTTAAAGGCAGACACGTGCGTCTATGGATGTCCCTTACCCCCAAACTTCTCAAATTTAGGTATCTCCATTCCTTGGGGGAAGGGAGTGTTCAAGATGGTAACTGACAATGGGCTATGTAAGAAAAAAGGCTAGAAAATAGGTTGGGCAGAGGCCTTGGAAAGGTTCGCTAACTAACTCTACATCTTACCCATATTCTGAAGTAGAGTGTTCAGAATAGGGTCGTTAGAAGATAAAGGGCCAGAGGCACCTCCTCCAGAGCCACTGCCAATTCCACCTCCATAACCGCCGCCGGTGTGACTTCCGCTAGAGCCACTACCAGAGCCACCACCACCAGTAGGGCCTTTGCCAGGACCACCACCATGACCTCTTCCGGAACCACTTCCACCAGCACCATCTCCACTACCGGATCCACTGACACTACCAAATCCTCCACCACCCATTCCGCCAAGACCTCCACCACTAGAGGCAGCAGAAGGGATGAAGTTAAAGCCCAAAGGGACTTTATTCACCTTGATAGTTTTCGATTGATTAGGTATGGAAGGGATACTAATGGAAGGGACCGCATCGACCATGTAAACGAAAGTGGGAGGCATTGATACTCCTAATTGTCCCTCACATTCTTCGAAGGTGACTCTTTGCACAAAGCTAGAGTTGCTCGAAGGAGCACACGCTTCAACAATACCGAAGATACTAATTAGAAGCTCCACACCTGTTCAATCTTTATTCATCATATGTTTTAATTCACTAACAACTCGAGCAGCTCTAGCCATCTTCGGATTTCTTTCCAAATAGTTTTCAAGGTTGCCCAACCCTTTTGTAAGGGCGAACACATATTCAACAGGGATTTGAACGACCTCGTGCTCCTCCACTGATGATGGCATGGAAGACACAGGAGGAGTGGGAATGTGATCGGTTTCATCAGTGAACCCCATATCATTCCTTGATAACTGCTCCTGCGCAACCAAACTAATGGTGGGGCTAGAGAAAAGGCTCGTAGAGAGACCAAGCGAGACCTTCATCATATCCATCGGGAGGTGTCGTACACTTCTCCTCATGATATGCCCAAAAGTTGTGGAATGGGTTGTGATGCTCATAAACCTTCACAATGCTCGAGGTCACAACAACCATGAAATATCCAAGGGAAGTTTTTAACACCAACGGATGAACAAATGTTGGTTCACGTCAGGTTCACCAAAAATGTAAGAGAGGGGGACCACCGCGTGCAAGACCCTAGGTGATCGAGGGTCAAGACGCGAGAGGCTTCCCTAACTTACCTCAACTAAGTGTATTGTTTAGGGTTATGAGGATGAGAATGATGAGGACTACGATGTCCCATAATCACTCTGCAATCCCAAGTTTCAATGCAAGGCTAGGCGAGTCAGTTTTAAAGTCCAAGTCTGCGCCTCAGGGAGCTCTCTGCCCAAGGACGTTAGTGCAGACTCTGGATGATAGCACAACGCGCTGGCATCTCTAAAGTGCGTTGTAGTCCGTATGGTCAGACATCAACAGAGAAAAGGTTGAACTCACCAAAAATGACTAATGACCTAGCTACTCAACTACAAGGCTAGAATGACACTAGCAAGTAAACAAAGTATTATTTAATATTATAAAGTAAATAAGAAAGAGTGATGAAAATGAGGAGAATCTCACCAATGAACTCGTTCGCCAGTTGATCCTCTGAGAGCTCACACACCTACACACAAAAAGAGGGAAAATTTTGGGTGGTTGCATAGGGGCCTGCCTCAATCAGACCCTGTTTAGGTATTTCCACTAACACGGACAACCAAAAGAACGAGATAAAAAAGTAATAATGTAAAGAAAGCACAAGCACTACAAAATAGTACTATACTACCCAACCAAATGATAGAGGAGAGGAGAGGGAAGCTTACCACCTCCACCAAGAGCACACAAGGTTGCTTGGGGGAGAAATGAGAGGAACTCAAGTCTTTGCTGTGAATGGAATGGTCCCAAACGTGCTATACCGAGTTGATGGAGTGAGGTGTTGCTGCAATGTAATGCTTGGATTGAATGCTTGAAGTGGTCAAGAGTGAGCTCAATGCTTGGAAGAAGATGAAATGCTTGTCCAAGAGATAAATTTGAAGAGGAATGGAAGAAAATGACCATCTTCGGGTTAGTTGGCCGAAGGAGGCGTTACTACTTCACTGCCAATGAGAAGAGTAATGCCTCTGTTGGCTTAGCCGCAGGAATCTGCTAGGGACGTAAGTACGCCACGCGGACGTCTGCATGTTGTGCGGGTGTCCCCAACAGAAATGCCTCCATCAACACACAAAATAGGCACCACGTGGACTGCCAACAACGGGCTTAAGTAAAATTAAGCCTCTGACTTTGGTTTTCTAAGGTGGATAAAGGAAAAAAGGGGAATTGCACATAGGGTGCAAATTCTCTCTTATACACTTCTATAATTACAACTTCTGAAGCACCAACCTTTAACCCTTGAATAGTGGCTTCATCATTCTGTAGTGTTTTTGCAAATTGTTGTGTCATATCCTTGCTATATTTTGTCAACCTTAAGAAATAATGCAACCATCCTAATTGTCTGATAAAAACCAACCTATCTTCCAATATTTGTTGATGTGCAGATGGTTCCCTATGAACTATATCTCCACCCATGATGGTAAAATGCTCTTTTTCTACTCAAATTTTTTCTTTTTACAACTTCAACCATACTAATCATTCTTGTCTGGATAATTAGGTTTTTCAATTCAACTACTTCTTCCCCTCTGAGCTTGAAATGACTTGGAAATGGGGAAAATAAAATGACACAAATGACAAAGGGTTGTAGAAAGGTAAAGGTTTTTGGTACCTTGATTCTATCTCAAGAAAATTTTGAAAACCAAGAAAACGTGCTCTCCCCCGCAATTTAAGGTGTTAAGTTACCTCACTTAATTGTACTTTCAGTGGTTGAGGGTATTATGATATGAAATGGAAATATGAAAATGAATATGAAGCATGCAAAATTAAAATTGTAATCATGTCAAAAAATAATGACAATCTATGCTAATTATGGCAAAGTAGTATGAGTACCTATCAAATCATAGTGAACTGAACATAGCTCGTGTGAAGCTGAGTAGGAGTGTCTGCAGTGTGAGTATTATTTGGCTGTTGTTTAATTGTAATTGGTTATATATGAAATGATAACTTGGCCTGTGGTAATGGAAAGGTTGTAGGATGTACGACTTATGGGATATGAATTGATCTCCTGAATGCATGGAATCGAGGAATGCAATGTGGGATATGATGGGGTAGGCTACATGTAATGAAATTATAGCTACATGGCTGCAGGTGTGGAAAAATGAAGTGTATGTGGATGACATGCAATTAAGTTGCTGGATAAATTTGAATATCTCTGATAGGTAAGTGTTGTAGGTACCTTCAACAATAGGTCCCTCTAAATATTATCAAACTTTTCATTGATGAAGCTATAGGTCCCTACTACATCATTGAGTGTACTTGAAAAGGATTGTTGAGTGTTTCACCTATGCAGTGTGTGCATGTGAAGGGTGATAGAAAATTATACCTGGTTGACCTCAGTAGGTGAGTTGTGTAGCTCAATTGCTGAGTCAACTAAAGAACTTGTAGTATGTATTGTTGTATATTTATTTTCTATTATAATGTCTTTGTAGATTCCATTCTAACATCTAATAAACTTAGTGGTGATCACACAATTCAGGGGAAAACCTAAGTGAACAATCCACTTGACATTGAAAAGAATTTCATTAAATTATCAACCAGGGCTAGTAGACTTGTGATGGTACTGGAACTATATGTGCTTTCAAAGACCTGAGTTTACCTAAATTATCCTAGTGAAGGTATTACACTTACTAGAAAATCATAAAAACACATAACAGTGAAAGAAGTAAAGTTGGTGCTTTGGCTACAGGTACCTACAACATAGTCTTTGACTGAACTACTGTTAACAAGTAAATGCTAATACTAACTGGAAATTGATAACTGTACCTATTCTACACTTCAAAGTACTACAAGTTAAATGAATGCAATCATGAATATGAACAATAACTATTGATAACTTATGAGAATCTATCTTAAATTATTATGCAATTATGAAGTAACTACTTAACATAAAAAAAAAAAATGTAAATATAGTGAAGGATAGTACCTTGAGTGGCTCTTGCTTAGGTGGTTGTCTTCACTAAACTAGAAACCAAATATAAATCTTCAGATTCAATTTAATCACATCAACTCAAGATCATTCATTGCACATTCCAAAATATCACATGAAATATTGCTCAAAGATTGTATTCAGGAAAACCATTTTTGAACAATCAACATGTCTATGTAATAACAATTGAAAACTAAAAAGTGTTTGATAACCATATCCACAATTGAAAAATTAATTAACTAACTATCCAAGAGACTCAACCATCGGCTATATACATGCATGGGGGAGTTTATTCAGAACATAAATCTAAACTGAAACCATTAATTATAACTCTCCTAGATATTAGAGCATAATTAAGATTTAGCTATCCTAACTGCAACTAAAAAGAAATAAGAATCCAAATAGGATTAGAACTCTGCAATTTAACAAAATTGAAACATGGAACAAAAAATCAGTTATGCCATAATCCTAATGATAATAGGGTTCTCCTTCAATTTATTTATTGTTTGTCATAATGATACACGACTGTCTTCATTAGGTGTCTCCATGTTGTAGTTATTGCGTTAAGTGTATTTAGGAATATCCCCTGTTTCATTGTCCAAGAACTCCTTTGGCTGCGGGTTGCATTTAGTAGTTGTTGCAGGCTACAATGTCTTCTCATCCTGCGAGGGGTTAGTTCATAAAAAATATTTAGTAGTTGTTGCAGGTTACAATGTCTTCTCAGCCTGCAAGGGGTTAGTTCATAAAACATACACACAGTACTAACTACCATGATTAATCACAAATATCAATTATAATTCATACATATTCAAATATAAATCAAGCAACACCATCATATCATAACTGCATTTCCATATACTTTAACTAATTTCGAGGTCTACATAATAAACATAAAAGATGACATATTGTAGGAATAGTTGTCTTGTGAATGTCTTATAAGTAGCATAAAGGTAACAAAAAATTAGCTAATAAATGGGCTCATCACTCCCACTAACTATCCTTTTTCTTTCCCTCAAGAAAATGAACTAGGAGGACAGATTATAGTGCAGTGTAATCTCCCTAAGGTGCATAACAATATCTACTCACTTGAACTACTTCAGGTAGAATCCCCTGTAACATGAAAGCCTCCTCATTTTGGTACTTTCAATCTACTCAAATTCCTCCATCTTATTCCCTGTCCAATGTGGCAATGGACATAGAAGGATGGGTGGTTGGAATGTTATTGGCAACCAATTAAGTTCTTATTCAACAACAATATCCATGTAACTGCGCACTTTTTCAAGCATAGCCAAGAAGTTGTACACTGAATGTGGCTCTTTCCTCTATAGTTTTGGAGTCAAACTATCCCATCTTTGCTACACATACTTATAACTATGATGAACTAATTCAACTGCCAATGTTTGCATTATGTTATAATCCTGCATCCTCAATCTCGTGATCTTCCCTCCCAGTCCTTTGTACTCCGGAAGTTGTAACCATTCATTTATGATGGAATTAAGGTTCTTTGATTCCTTTCTTATTGGGAGAGTAATAGATTTCTCTCTCCTCATATTCCTCCATAAGTTCACCCCTAAAACCTTCATTCCTAAAGTAGGATGCTAGTGCTTTGACCTGTAAATCCCCCACAAACATCAAGGGGTTCCATTTTGTTTCCTCAGGAACTACATAGTAATGCAAATAGTACTCATAAATTTGATCTTGTTCATTTGGTGTAGAGTCGGAAAAAAATTAAGAAAATCATATTTCCTACTCATTCCAATTGACTGGCTACTTATTAGCCTACTAAATTGAAAACTTTAAAAACTTTATTGCAAAAACAATACATAAGTTCTTGTTGGGGGTCTTCATCTAATAATTTTGGTAGCTTTATCTGCCACCTCCTCCACTCTGACTTTTAACTTGTTCAACTCAATGTACTTCCCCTCCAACACTTTGGTATGCTCTGCAATTAGGGTTTATTTTTCTTTTCTCCATTTTTCCTTTTCTTGTGAAAATTCATTGACAACTTTCCATAATTGATACCCAAGGGATATAGTGGTATGATGAGTTGTAGTGTGTATAGGAGGGGATTTTCTATTTTCTGCTACAAGCTGTGTATCCCCTGTTTTAACTATGACAAGTTGTGCCAAGAGGTTCAATTTTTCCCTGTGTCCATATGTGTATACTTTCTCCCCCATCTCTTGAATCTTAATCTCCCTCTCTTTATCCCCGTGTTCATAATTTTTCACTTGTTCTACTAACTTCTTAATTCTTTCTAATGCTTCCTTCAATTCTTTCCTAACATTCCTTTCTCCTAAAAATATTTCTTCATCCCCTAAAGTTTGATTATCACAACGCCTTGTGTATTCAAAACCATCATTATTAGGGTTGTATGGGGCTCTCCTCTTAGTTTTATAAGCAACAAATATATCTTATGAGTGTGAGTCTGAGGTGGACACATACCATTTTCTTTTGGAAAGAACATGCACCTTCTTAGGAGCATTTTCCTTTATTTCTGAGTCAGTTTCAACCATCATAATGTTTTCCTCTTTTTTCTCCTTACCCCTCAATACCTCTTTTGGTTTTCTTATGCTTCCCCTTATAACACTTTTTTGTTTCAGCCAGCCTAAATTCCTAGGTGTAGTATATGTCTCTTTTTGTGTATCCTTTTTCTTCTACACCTTTGAAGGTGTAGAAGGGCTACCTCCCTTTTTCTTAGCTTTAGGTGTCTTAGAGGTGGATGGGGTCTTCTTTGTTGCAGGTTGCCTAGATGCTGTAGGTGATGATTCCTGTACATTTTTCTCCTTAGGTTCACCTTGGCTACATGTACATGAAGCAACAAGTGAACCGAGAGAGGTTCCTCTTATAGGTGCAGCTGATGGTTCTAGGGTTCCAGGAACTGCAGGTTGCTCTAATATACTGTTAATGTCCTGACATTTCAAAAATTCTTCCTAAGATACCTATGGGTATTGAATTCTAAGACTCCTTTTTGTTAAAAGGGCTATTAAACAATTATGGGAGAGAGTTGAATCATTATGTTTCCTTTGGTATTCGGATCCCATATTCTTTAACAAGTTGTAGAGGTAATCTGGCACATTAACAAGCCTATTATGATGAAGATGGCTTAATAATTTGAAATGCATAGTGTAAAGAAGTGATAACCTACCATCACATGTGAGTTATCTGATGATATATGAGGCACAAGAAGCCCATACCCATGGAAGAGAAAGTCTTTTAGTACCTTGGGATGATGAATCCAAGTTTTCTCCTCATTCACAAAACTCTTCTCTTATAGCCACTACATATGCTCGAACTAGAAATTCAGCTTCAGTCCTAGGTAAACCGGTTACTTGTACAATTGCTCCTTCTAATGCATCTACTGAAAATCCTTTTACGATGGCTTCGTCATGTTGCAATGTAGTTGCAAACCTCCTGGTTATATCATCAAATTTTGTCAACTTCAAAAAATAATCTATCCATCCTACCATTGTAAAAATGGGTAATACTAATGCATATTCCAATATTTGTTTATGTGCAACTAGCTCCCTTCGAATAATGTTTCCTCCCATGGTGATGTATTCTACCTCTGATCAAAAGCTCTTAAATTTTTTGAAAATTCAACCCAAATTTCAATCTCAATAGTCCACCAACCCAAGTTATCTGTTACTCTTGCATGCACCTTTCCTTCAACAACTTCAATCACTTTTCCCTTTTCTCCTCTCTTCAGCTTCTATAAGCTTGAAAGGTTCTGAATTAGCTTGAATTTAGGCAATTTTCAATTATAATCGATAGAAAAAAGGTTGTAAGTGCAAAAAAGGGTATGCCAAAAAGGTTTGTACATTTGCTTCTTGGTTCTACATTTAGCTTTTTGGTGGTAGCATAAACTAAAATTTTGGCTTATATATTACCCTTCCCCCCAACTGAAATTCTTGAAGTGTCCTCACTTCAAGTTAGGAAAATAAGGCGAAGGTAATAATTACAAAGTATGGAAATAGAAGTAATTAATAGAAAGTATGCATAATTTAATGCAAGTACATATTGAACATAAAGAAAAGCCATGTTAATTATGGTTGTGTAGTATGTGTACCTATCGAATATTATGAAGACAACACCACTTGTGTGAGGATTATTTGAAGATTATCCATTGTATGGTGCTGATTTGACATGATTTAATTGCAATGAATGAATGGATAGAGTGTGGATTGAATGATAGGTTGGTGTATGGTTTGAAATGAACATAAATGTATAGATGAGGGAAGGTGAAGTGATAGTTTGAATTTTAGGAATTTGAAATATGCATCATGAATTGAGATGAGCATGCTACATATACCAAAATGACAGGTTGATTTGTTGCATGTGTGAGAAAAATTGGAGTGAAAAGTGATAATTTGCAATTAATGTGGTGCCAAATTTTGAAATTTTCGAAAGATGGTGTGGTAGGTTCCTTCGAAAATAGGTCCCAAATTGAAGTTTGAAAAGTCATGTATATTGTGCTACAGGTCCCTACTGCAACAGGTCCCTAACTGAAATATAACAACTTTAATTCATGAAGCTACAGGTCCCTACCACAATATGGATAATGTTGCAAAACAAATGTGTATCATTGTAACTATGTTGTGTGTGCATGTGGGGGGAATTAGTAAATTAAACTTCTATGACCTCAGGGGGTGAGCTATGTAGCTCAACCATTGAGTCACTTGAAGAACTTGGTACATCTGCTACCAAGTCATCATTGTGTGGTTTTGTATTTGTATCTGAATCACTAATAATACCATATTGCTGAATGAGAGAAAGAATGAAATCATCTTTATGTATTGGTTTTTATAAAGTTTCAACTTGTGGCCATTAACCAACAATGGGAACTTTAATGCATCCATGGTTTCCAACTTGACTACCCATTAGGAAAAACTTGGCTTATCTCATAGGGTCCCAACCATCTAGATTGAAGTTTTCCCTTAAAATCTTTATATCTTGAATCATACAATAAGGGCCAATCCCCTACATTGAATTCCTTTGTCTTTATATATTGGTCATGCCATTTTGTCCTTTGTTTATGTACTATTTATGTATGATGCATTGCTTCCATCCTGATTTCATCCAACCCATTTAAGTTATGCAACCTCTCCTTTTGTGCTGCTGTGAGGTTCATGTCTAGTTCCACTACTGTTCTGAGTGTTTTATACTCAAACTCTATTGGGAGAACTACTATTTTACCATATACTAGCTCATAGGGGGTAAAACCAGTAGTTGTTTTCCATGTGATTCTGTATGCCCATACTGCCTCTGGTAATCTAGCAACCCAATCTTTCCTGTGAAACTAATCTGTCTTGGTCAGAATATTTTCAATTTCCTTGTTTGTAACCTCCACCTAGCCATTGGTCTGAGGGTGATAAGGTGTGGAATTTTTGTGCCTTATTTCATATTCTTCAACCAATTTTGTAACGGGCTCTGAAATAAATTGTGGACCTTGATCAGTTACTATCTCCCTATGTACTCCATACCTAGTAAAAATCTCTTCGTACAAGAATTTAGTAATATTTTCATCTTTGGAAAATTGTAATGCCTTCACTTCCACCCACTTGGTTAGATAATCAGTGCAAACTAGAATGTACTCCTTGTTGTTAGATGTAGGTGAAATTGGGCGAATGAAATCTAGACCCCATTTTTCAAAGGGTGCTAGTGTCAATTGTGGTTGCAAAGGCATTTCATCAGTCTTGGTTGGCTTACCCATTCTTTGGCATCTATCACAACTTCTTGTGTACTTGATAGAATCCTTGTGTATAGTTAGCTAGTAGTAACCTTTTGTGACGATCTTGAGTGCTCTCCTTTTGGCTGCAAAGTGACCCCCATACGGCTCATCATGTTATATCAAAGACTTCATCTTCTCTTATACACATTTGCATGATATTTTATGGGCATGTGTGTTGATGTGTTTTTTATGCACTTCTCAACACAGGTAGTGCATAGGTGCACTACCTCTCTTGAAAGACAATCTTCCACAATCAGATTGCAAAACACTATCCCAAGGTCTCTAATGTCAGGTCTTGATAGTGCTTGGAATATCTCAATTGATTTATGTGATTTGCTGGAATCACAAGGTGGACTTATAGATGAGTTACAAAGCATGGGAAGTTGGGTTTGCAAATGCAGTTTCAAAGTGCTGGAAGTGAATGAACAGTGGCTGTCCATCAAAACAACAATTTGAAACTCATCAAGTTCATCTGATTTCACTTCATGGTGATGCTTTGGGTCCTACTCTAACCAAGGATTAAAAGAAATAGAAAAAAGAGAAGGGTTAAGAAAACTATTCTAATCTTAAGCTACAAATGAACAGTAACAATGGTGGCTGCAAAAGTAGATAGGCTTCCTAAACTGGGTTTTGCTTGGCCAAGAGAAACCTACAGTTGTACAAAACCAGTGCAATCTCTGTTGTCCGCTTTGATTTTCAAATTACACATACACATAATGAACATGCAATTGAACTAGGTTTCTCGTAACAATGACATAAAGAAGCCTAGACTAACTTTTCACAGTAGCTTTTTATCAACAAGTGCTAAAAGTATGGGCTGAAAGCTCAACAAATACTATAACAAAAACAACATTATAACAACCATTCAATAAACTAACACCTAAAACTAACATGGAAGAATGAACCATGCATGAATAATGAACAAACTCAAGAGAAACACCCATAAATCATGCAATGTTGTCTTCTATTGCTGCAAATACTTTTTACAACAGCTCTCCAACCACTTAAAAATGAGGGGCAAGCCCCTATTTATAGTTTTTCCAAAGCCAAAATGAATGGCTAGGATCAATTTCCAATGAATGTACAAGATTTGTTTACAATAGGGTTTCACCTACCCCAAAATATTCAATAATTAAAAAATACATTCCTTGTATTTTCTCTGTTTTGTCATCTAGTGTTAGTCACTGTAGCAATTTTGTTATTTAGCTGATTTCCCTTTTCACTGTAGCAAAAACTATTTGAAAGTTGTCTTTTGCTTGATATGCTTGTAGTGTTCTTCCTTTGATCAAATGAGTCCATTGACGATTGGCATCAATGGATTGGTCGCCCTTGATTTGAGCGGACAACTCCTTTATGCTTTCTTCAAGACCACTCCCTTGCATTTTGTCACTGACTCCTTTGACATAGGCTTGCTTCTAATGATAGTTCTGTTGATGGGTGCTACAAGGAAAGGTGGGCATGAAATGAATGGTGATAGGAGCTATATGCCTTTCCTTGTTCAGCTTTCTCGATGGGTCTCCTAACGGACCCGTAGTAGACTTCTTGAATCCTGCATACATGAAGTGTCATAAGTGCTTTCATACACAAATGAAGGAAAAAGTTAGTCAAATCTTGCAAAATCCTTGTTAGATCCATCCATATATAATCAAAAGATCATAATATTCATATTTGGAGCTCATTTGGACCAGAAACATTAATGCGGGCCCAAGGGGCTTAACAACGAATGAGGGACAACAAAACCGGAAGGGAAGTTCCTAATTCCCCCACAAAAAACATAGCAAACCAAGATTTTTTCAAATATAGCCATGGGAAAAGGGGAAGAAAGAGTGCCCAAAACTTCCTTAAGATTGGACTCATTTGACAAAAAACCGAAGCCTCAAAACTATCACGAGGGCTCTGCCTGAGGGCTGTCACGGGGCTCCAGAATTTGATTTTCTAAAACGGCCACTGAGGGACGGAAACCTAGAAACGCCACGAGGGGCCGGGTCAATGGGCTCCACAGATGTTCAAAATGGCTACCTGAGGGATCGAGTCTTGAAACGGCCACTCTGAGGGGCCGGGTAATTCGAGGCCGTCACTGGGCTCCACCTGGATGTTCAAAACGACCATGGAGGGGTTAGGTTCTGGAGGCCGGGTCGTTGGGGGCCGATAGATGTTCAAAATGGCCATGGAGGGACAAAGTCCCGAAAATAGCCATGGAGGGGTCGGGTTCTGGAGGCCGGGTCGCTGGGGCTCCATGAATGTTCAAAATGGCCAGTGGAGGGATGGAGTCCCTGAACGGCCACTGAGGGGCCTAAGCCCGGAGGTCGGGTCACGGGCTCCGCCTGATGTTCAAAATGGCCACTAAGGATAGAGTCCAGAAATGGCCAAAGGGGCGGGTTCCGTAGCCCACCTAATGTTCTAAAATAGCAAAAGAAGGACAAAGTTCTGAAACCCTTGAAACTTAACGGAATGTTGACGAAATCTTGGCAGTTCATTTAGGCACCACAAAAACATCCCAAATCCACCAAAAAGTTTCCCCCAAAGTAAAAAATGTAGAAACCGGACCGGCGGGGGTCCATGGATGTTTCTAAAATAGCCAAAGAGGGAGGGAGTTCTGGAGGGAAAGTTCTGAAACCACCAACACTTAATGAAACGTTGACGAAACCTTGATAGTTCACTTAGGCACCACAAACACATCCCAAATCCACCAAAAAGTTGCCCCTAAAGTCAAAAATGCAGAAACCAGACCGGCAGGGGTCCACGAATGTTTCCAAAACAACCAAAGAGGGAGGGAGTTCCGGAGGGAAAGTTCTGAAACCACCGAAACTTAACAGAACATTGACAAAACCTTGGCAGTTCACGTAGGCACCACAAACACATCCCAAATCCACCAAAAATTGTCCCCAAAGTAAAAAATGTGGAAAGCGGACCAGCGGGGGTCCACAAATATTTCCAAAATAGCCAAAGAGGGAGGGAGTTCCGAAGGGAAAGTTCTAAAACCACTGAAACTTAACGGAACGTTGACGAAACCTTGGCAGTTCATTTAAGCACCACAAACACATCCCAAATACACTAGAAAGTTGTCCCCAAAGTCAAAAATGTAGAAACCGGACCGGTAGGGGTCCACAGATGTTTCCAAAACAGCTAAAGAGGGAGGGAGTTCTCGAGGGAAAGTTCTAAAACCACTGAAACTTAACTTAAACGCTGACCTAAACTTCATAGCTCACTTAGCACCGACAAACACATCCCCAAATCCACCAAAAAGTTGCCCCAAAAGTCAAAAATGTGGAAAAAAAAGCGAAACGAGTGATTAGGGACCAAGTTAGCAGGAACAAGACAAAAGGCAGAAAAGGGATGGGGAACTTTATTTCTCCCTGGACTTGAATACCCCAAGAAGGTGAATTTGGTAAGGGGAATTTGATCGTTTGAAGGCACATGACCAATTTGGGCTTGGAAAATGGGGCATGCAAAACAAGACAGGAGCAAAGCAGCTCGTCGGGAGCAAAAAAAGGGGGTCCCTTCCTACGGCGAGGCGTGTGTGAAAAACATGCACAACAAATGGTGACTCACTGAAATGCTCCAAAGAATTTTGATGAAAAAATGGAATCACCAACCTAGAATCTTTGGTTCTAATCTTCACACTAGGGAAAACAAAATAGATGCTCAGCCAAAGGATCAAAACCACTAGTTAATCCAACCTTTAGTATGCTGAAAATCCAAGTATGTATAGTTGCGTTAATTCCCACCCTTTAGTTGCTTCAAGAACCCAAGCTCTATCAAGTCAAACTAATGTGAAGTTTATTCACCCAAAGCACTCCTGACATTACCTCACGCTACCGACATCCATAGCCCTAATGAGGTGTAAGTGCTGCTCTGATACCCCCAAAAGTTGAATCTTTTCTTCTTTTTTAATTTTCACTTTCTTTCTTTCTTTTCTCTTCAGCTCTTTTATTTCAACCCGCAAGCATTGAAACTCAAGCTCAGGGTGAGGATCACAGTGGCGCTGGAGCGAATTTTAGATTTTTCACTTAAATAGACTTCACAAAAGGCCCTACAGTGACCGTTGATTCTTAAGATGTGTAAGAGCTGTAAGATTTTAGAATACGTCAGAGTCGGACTAAACCAACAACTTATCCTCTTTGAATCAAACACCCAGATCACTTAACACTAATAGAAGACTTTCACCATCCACTCTGAAGACTTGATTAGAGTTTGACAAAGAAATACGTAGAACAACCCCAAGCGATAAGTATGGTTGTTGTGCAAACAGATGTGCCCAGCTAAAAGCAGAGGGACCCCGAGCAAAACAACAGCAAAGCGAAAGCAAACAAAAAACAAACAACCTACAAAGCGAGCAACCTACATCAAACCAACTAACCTAAGGAAAGCAGGAAAGCGGAGTATTTACAGGAAACCTATACTACTCAAAATGAGCCATGTACAAAGATATTTACAAAGCACTATGTTTAGGTAGGGTGAGCTGACATTAACGTTTATTGGATTTCGTAATGCATGCACAAACAAACGGGAAATCGTTATCATTCTTAACCATGCAAATTTATCTTTATATTCTGAAAAAAGAAATTCAACGTTGCAACACTCAATTTCAATCACGTCATCATGAAAAATCAGCAATTGAGGAGGCTCGTTGAACCCATGGTTAATCCATAAGCATGTTCATTTTCTCTCATTCCCATAGTCAAAATAATAAGTACAGTTATGAGAAATAATAGGGGCAAGGAAGGATAGAACTTGAATGTCATCACATGGAGGTGGCAATGTTGGACAGTCGAGAGAAAGCAAAACATCGTTGATCGTTGCATTGGTAGCCTCGAGCGGGCGCGGTGGAGGGTGCAACACTTCAAACATTAAGCTTGCATAAGGCTGGGAGGATGGGGCAGCAAACAACTCTTCCAATCTACTAATGGGACCTATAGCCTCGGTTGGCAGTTCTTCAAAAAGAAATACTTTTCCACATTGATCATCTGTAAACTTGGGATCCACTTGGTTGCTGTCCCCAAGGGGCAACATGTTGTCTCGTCTCCTTCCCCAAGGGTTGTCCTTATTTATGTGGTGTTCAACATTGTGGGACAATGACATGCACGAATTTTTCCTATTATAACTCCCTAAATATGAAGTAGGATCAACAATGGTGATGGCGGAAGGGCTCCAAGTTGCATCTTGTAGTTGGTCAATTCTGTCATACTTGTTGGAAGCCATCAAAACACCCCCACCTTTGTCTTCTTCCCTTTGCTATTCATGCATCTCATTATAACGTTCACTTATTTCCTCTTGCTCACTATCGCTGTAAATGGAGAAGGAGCTTCTCTCCCAATCTGGAAACTCTAGTGCATCACTGTTCAGGGGCTCAAGGAGTATGTATTCATCGCTACCATCTTCTGAGATGTGCTCTTCCTCGACATGAGCATACCTCTGTAGTGTAGCTCCCAATGGAAAGAAGTCATCAATTGATGGCACCTCATCGAGGGGACCAAAGTCTACTGCACAATTTCCCTCCAAAGACTCACCAAAAATCCCATTGTCCATGGTACACAACTGCTCTTCAAGAGGAAGAACTTCTCGGTGACTGGTGGACAACATTCTCGTTTGATCTACTTCATCACTCGAAAGTACGATACTGTATTGTTGTCCTTCTTCTATTGCTTCCCCAACATCCTCTTCAGGTTTTCCTTTAGCTGAGTCATCACTCAGTTCAGGCTCTTGGTCTTCACGTTCAATCCTTGAAGCAACTGTAGGAAGTGGTATGCTTGGCTGCCTCACTTGTCCTTTGACTTGCTTAATGGCTTCTTTGCTAGCTCGAATGCAAACTCAGAGTGTGATGAATCATGAAGTCTGCACCAATTTGGAAATAGTAGCACCTCCAAATCCACTTGGTATTTCAGCTTCGACCAATCCTTTTCCAACCTAGAGACGCGCTGGTCATATCTCTCCGTGATCGGGTCCTCATGATCACTTGAAAAAGAAGCTTGATGGTAGAAAGCCATGGCGAGTGGTTGCTCCCACTCCAAATCTTCATTTTTAGATCCTCGATCACTGTCATTGGTGAAGGGGAGGCTTTCTAATCTAATTTCACTTATACCTTCGTCATCATTTTCTGCTGCTCCAATGTTGTCAACATTTTCTTCTTCCTATTCTTTAGCATCTTCGTTGGCTGTCCTAGCATGCACGGCTACAAACTTCATTGGTTCATCGTCACCTACCAATTACTCTTCTTCTGGAGTGGAGGACTGCCTTCGATTGGTGGAGGAAAGGCCTTCTAAATTAGTTTCAATCAGATTTTCACCAAGGCACCTTGCTGTCCTAGTGAAATTTGCTTCTTCCTCCTGGTTTTCAACTTCAATGTCTGCAACATCAACTTGTATCAAATTTCTTGGTTCATCCTTACCTTGCTGTCCTCCAGATGTTGACAACTCTTTTGCCTCATGGGATAACTTCTCTTCATTGGGAGTTGTCTGCTCCAACTTTTTCGAACAACCCTTGGCTTGAGCGATGATGTTGTCACATGATGGACACGTAAATTCTGAATCTGGTGCATTGTGAAATCTACACCAACTTGCCATTAGTACTTCCTCCAATCTTGGTCCATCCTTGCTACTCAAATGTTCTTGGATCAGCTCCTTGAATGCTTTGGCTACCATGGTTTTCAACTCTTCCTTTGGGTCTTTGGGAGCCAAGGGATGGTATATTTCCCAAAAGTGAATTTCTCCCTACAAGATCCTTTCGATTCTGCTCAAGAAAGTAAAACATCCTAATTCGTTGTGCCTATGAGTGCAATGGATCCGACATCTATCCACCAATGCAAATTGTTACAATGGCTTCTTCAATCTCTTATTCAAATCTACATGTAGCTGAGTGATGCCAATTTGTGCATGCTGCTCCATTTTGACTCAGCTTGTACTTGCCTTCAGAATTTTTTGATTTTTAGCATTGAAAGAGATCTCCCTATCTCAGATTTCTCTTTTGAAAGTGCTCTTTTCAATTTTCAACTTTCAGCTTTGTAGCCTCAATATGTCATGCCCTCCTTCTAGCGCCAGTTCTGTTAATGGTGTTAGGAGGAGGAGGGCATAAAATGAATCACTTCCAACCTTCAGCCTTGTATTCCCAACGTGTCAGTCCTCCTTCTAGCGCCAATTCTGTTGATGGCGTTAGGAGGAGGAGGGCATAAAATGAATCACTTCCAACCTTCAGCCTTGTATTCCCAACGTGTCAGCCCTCCTTCTAGCGCTAGTTTTGTTGATGTGTTTTTTATGCACTTATCAACATAGGCAATGCATAGGTGCACTACCTCTCTTGAAAGACAATCTTCCACAATCAGATTGCAGAACACTATCCCAAGGTCTCTAATGTTAGGTCTTGACAGTGCTTGGAATATCTCAATTGATTTATGTGATTTGCTAGAATCCCAAGGCGGACTTACAGATGAGTTACAAAGCATGGGAAGTTGGGTTTGCAAATGCAGTTTCAAAGTGCTGGAAGTGAATGAACAGTGGCTGTCCACTCAAAACAGCAAGCTGAAACTCATCAAGTTCATCTGATTTAGCTTCATGGTGATGCTTTGGATCCTACTCTAACCAAGGATTAAAAGAAATAGCAAAAGGAGAAGGGTTAAGAAAGCTATTCTAATCCTAAGCTATGAATGAATAGTAACAATGGTGATTGCTATAGACAGGCTTCCTAAACTGAGTTTTGTTTGACCAAGAGAAACCTATAGCTACACAAAACCAGTGCAATCTTCTAAAGTCTGCTGATTTTTAAATTACACATACACATCATGAACATGCAATTGAACTAGGTTGCAACAATGACAGAAAGAAGCCCAGGCTAACTTTGCACAACAACTTGTCATCAACAAGTGCTAAAAGTATGGGCTGGAAGCTCATCAAATACTATAACAACAACACCATCATGACAACCATTCAAGAAACTAACACCTAAACTAATAGGGAAGTTGAACCATGCATACATAAAGAGAAAACTCAAAAGGAACACCCATAAATCATGCAATGCTGCTTTCTATTGCTGTAGAATGTCTTTACATCAAGTTCTCCAACAACTTACAAATGAGGGGCAAGCCCCTATTTATAGTTTTCCAAAGCCCAAATGAATGGCTAGGATCAATTTACAATGAATGGCCCAGATTTGTTTACAATAGGGTTTCACCTACCCCACAATATTCAACAATTAAAAATACATTCCCTATCTTTTCTCTGTTTTGTCATCTAGTGCCAGTCACTGTAGCAATTTCGTCATTTAGCTGATTTCCCTTTTCATTATAGCAGAAACTGCCTGAAAGTTGCCCTCTTACTTGATGTGTTTGTAGTGTTCTTCCTTGGATCAAATGAGCCCGTTGACGTTTGGCATCAATGGATTGGTTGCCCCTTATTCGAGCGGACAACTCCCTTATGCTTTCTTCAAGACCACCCCCTTGCATTTTGTCATTGACTCCTTAGCACAGGCCTGCTTCTAATGCTAGTTCTGTTGATGGGTGCTACAAGGAAAGGTGGGTATGAAATGAATGGTGATAGGAGCTATATGCCTTTCCTTGTTCAACTTTCTCGATGGGTCTCCTGACGGACCCGCAGTAGAATTCTTGAATCTTGCATACATGAAGTGTCGTAAGTGCTTCCATACACAAATAAAGGAAAACATTAGTCAAATCTTGCAAAATCCTTGTTAGATCCATCCATGCATCATCAAAAGATCATAATATTAATATTTGGAGCTCATTTAGATCATAAACATTAATGCGGGCCCAAGGGGGTGGACAGCGAACGAGGGACAACAAACTGGAAGGGAAGTTCCCGGACCCCACAAAACATAGCAAAATCGAGATTTTCAATTATAGCGCATGGGAAAAGGGGAAGGAAGAGTGCCCAGAAAAACTTCCTTAAGATTGGACTCATTTGACAAAAATTGGAAGCTCAAAATGGCCACGGAGGGACAGAGTCCCAGAAACAGCCACTAAAGGGCCGGGCTCCAAAGGCTGTGTTGCTGGGGCTCCACGGATGTTCAAAACGACCACGGAGGGACGAAGTCTTGGAAATGGCCACGGAGGGGCCGGGCTCTGGAGGTTGGGTTGTCGGGGCTCCACGGATGTTCAAAACAGCCACGAAGGGGTCGGGCTCTGGAGGCCGGGTCACCGGGGCTCCACGAATGTTCAAAATGGCCACAGAGGGATGGAGTCCTTGAAACAGCCACGGAGGGGTCGGGCTTTGGAGGTGGGGTCGCCGGGGCTGCACAGATGTTCAAAATGGCCACAGAGGGACGAAGTCCCAGAAATGGCCACAGAGGGGCCGGGCTGCGGAGGCCGGGTCACCGGAGCTCCACGGATGTTCTAAAACAACCAAAGAAGGACGAAGTTCTGAAACCCTCAAAACTTAACGGAACGTTGACGAAACCTTGGCAGTTCGCTTAGGCACCACATAAACATCCCAAATCGACGAAAAAGTTGACCCCAAAGTCAAAAATGAAAAAACTGGACCGACAGGGGCCCACAAATGTTTCTAAAACAGTCGAGGGAGGGAGTTCCGAAGGGAATGTTCTGAAACCACTGAAACGTAACGAAACATTGACGAAACCTTGACAGCTCACTTAGGCACCACAAACACATCCCAAATCCACCAAAAAGTTTCCCCTAAAGTCAAAAATGCAAAAACCGGACCGGCGGGGGTCCACAGATGTTTCCAAAACAACCAAAGAAGGAGGGAGTTCCGGAGGGAAAGTTCTGAAACCACCGAAACTTAATGGAATGTTGACGAAACCTTGACAGTTCACTTAGGCACCACAAACACATCCTAAATCCACCTAAAAGTTATCCACAAAGTAAAAAATGCAGAAACCAGACCGGCGGGGGTCTACGGATGTTTCTAAAACAGCCAAAGAGGGAGGGAGTTCTGGAGGGAAAGTTCCGAAACCACCGAAACTTAACGGAACGTTGACGAAACTTTGGAAGTTCACTTAGGCACCACAAAAATATCCCAAATCCACCAAAAAGTTGCCCCCAAAGTCAAAAATGTAGAAACCGGACCGGCGGGGTCCACAGATGTTTCTAAAACAGCCAAAGAGGGAGGGAGTTCCAGAGGGAAGTTTCAAAACCACCAAAACTTAACGGAATGTTGACGAAACTTTGGCAGTTCACTTAGGCACTACAAACACATCCCAAAATTCACCAAAAAGTTATTCCCCAAAGTCAAAAATGTGGAAAAAAATGAATCGAGCAATCAAGGACCAAGTTAGTAAGAACAAGACAAAAGGTAGAAAAGGGATGGGGGACTTTGTTTCTCCCTGGACTTGAATACCCAAAGAAGGTGAATTGGGTAAGGGGAATTTGATCGTTTGAAGGCACATGACCAATTTGGGCTTGGAAAATGGGGCACACAAAACAAGATAGGAGCAAAGCAGCCTATCGGGAGTGAAAAAATGGGTTCCCTGCCTACGATGGGGCGTGTGTGCAAAACATGCACAACAATGTGTAGAATAGATAACCAAATACCTAAGAATATGGAAAACACTTGTGCACTAGCTATCTCTTTTCCCTTGGAGAAAAGTGTGTTGGTATCTGGCCTATTAGTAAATAATTTGCAATGTCAGCATACCAAGGTGTATGTACATTAAGAGCAAACAAATGCTCATCTGGAAATGAGTCATCTACTACCCCTTTTGTTGATTGTGTTGGAAACCTTGACAAAAAAAATGCTACTACATTAGCGTTCCTAGGCTTGTCCACTATTGTGATATCAAATTCTTGTAGGAGTAGCCATCTAACTAGTCTACCCCCTGCCATAGGTTTGTTCATAAAGTATCTTATAGCTATATGATTTGTGTGGGAAAAAACAACATACCTAGTAATGTAATACCTAAATTTGTTAATGGAATATACTACTACTAGCATTTCCTTCTTTGTAACAGTGTAATTTAGCTATGCTCCCTATAAGTTCTTGATAATGTAGCAAATAACATATTCCTTAGTACCTTCTTTATGACCCAAAATTGCTCCAATAGCAAAATATGAAGCATCAAAGTGTATATGGAAGAGTAATGTCCAATTTGGTCCTCTCAAAACATGTGCTCTAGTTAAGGCTACCTTAAGTTCCTCAAAGGAATGTTGGCACTCTAATGTCCATTCAAATTCTATATCTTTAGTTAGCAAGACAAATAATGGTGTTACAAGCTTATTGAAGTCCTTAATAAACCTCTTATAATAGCCTGCATGGCCTAGGAAGCTTCTAACATCTCTCTTCCTTTGTGGACCAAGTAATGTAGAAGTGATCTCTATCTTATGTGGGTCAACTTGGATCCCTTCACTAGATATGAAATTCCCTAGAACAATTCCCTGAGTCATCGTCATAAACCACTTTTCATTACTTAGGGACAAGCTATGTTCTTTACATCTTTTCAAAACCTTTTCTAGATTAGTAAGGGCTTCTTCCTAAGTTTCCCATATGCACGGTGAAGTAATCCATATATATTTCCATAGATTCATGAATATAATCAAAGAAGATGCTAAGAATTTCCCTTTGGAAAGTAGCTAGGGTATTGCATAACCCAAAGGGTAGGATATAATAGGCATAAGTAATCCAAGGGCATGAGAATGTTATTGTAGCGCCCCACGCCGAGAACTCTAGAGGGCAACCTAAACAACATAAAATAAACAGTTTTTTTTTTAATTTAAAGTGAATTGTTGCACAAGTGAAACTGAACATGATCTTAATTACTACCCTACATCCCTTAGGGTGCACAACTACATTACTTATTCCCATTATCCAAATTATCAAAACCATATAACTTAGTAATTGTCAAATTCTAATCATCATTAGGCATCACATTTAATCAAAAGAACCATGAGATATGATCATAAATTAAACATAAAGGAATAACTGATTTCATTCATTATATTAACATATACAACATCACTTGATTACATAATTCTTTACATTCATGAGATACATTAGTTTTAGTTATATTTTGTACAATAAAACTTCCTCAATACAAGTGAGGAGTGCTCAACATATGATACAAGATACATGATCAAATACAATATATTTACAAGTACAATGATCAAATCCCAAGAGATGATGCCGAGAAGAAGTCAATGGATTAAGAGGAAACATCGCAACACGAACAAGAAGGGAACCCAATGGAGCATGTAACACGTTCCACCCAACCACGTGAACCAAAAGGTTTACCCCCCGTGCTAGGAGGTAACAAAGCGCCCCACCACAACTGATAGACAAGGACAAGACATCACAATACTGGAAAAACTCACAAGGTCAAGAAAAGGATCAACATCAATGACTATGCTTCCAGAGGCATACAAATACTCAAGTAAAATCAACAAGTAAGGAAACTCATGGTTGTCGTAGGGGAAGTGTCATCACATAGTTGGTCATAGGTTATCTAGGTAGATCTTCCTAGGACCCAGTCCCCATCCTAGGTTATCCTGGTAGCCTCTACGGATCTCCGGCCCCTCATGCCAACTATGCAAAATCAACTTACCTGTCGTGGAGACGGGGTAGTTGATTTTCCATTCTACGCTTTCCCATCTCACCTCAAGCCTAAACAATTGCTTGAGCCTGAGCGAGGTACTAACTTATCTTGTTAGAGTTTTAGTTACCCATCCATTTAGTTTATTTTAGTTTTTCACTTGTTAACAAAAATTCTGCATGGGTTATCCAGGCACCCCTTTGTGTGTTGGACCCCATTGGAAGCCTCTTCCCTACTGATGACCGAAAAACAATAAAATTGAAAATTTCACCACTTGCACAAACTCAAGGTTCAAGCAAAACTCAAAGCGAGGCATAACCCTTCCTGCTACCACGTTTCGAGAGTTCCAACACAATAGATCGATCTATAGTGCAAGGTAATAACCATCATGTACTCATTTAATGTACACAATCATCTTAAGGATAGTAAAGAATCTGACAAATAGATCTCCCCCCCCAACCTCTGGAAGAAAACCATAACTAATTTACCCAACTTTTGTATCAAATACAAATCACACCAAGGCACCTCACCTTCACCAATCAACCACTTATATAATGCAAGCAATTATCCAAACATTATAACCATGGAAAAAAAGATACAAACAATCACTATATCATGACCATGAAGACAATTGAACTCATAAAAACATTACATAAACTTGTGCATCGCTTACAACAGTAACTTCACCTATCACTTTCACTTCATCATTTACTCCCAAGCAATGACACACTCTTTTATTCTCAATCTTGTGGATATTTTCAAATTCATGCTAAGTAAAATACAACTCTTGTTCATCATTGATGTATACAAATTCTACAATAATCTTCTTATAAGTGCCTATCAAAGACAACAGTGGTTTCATTATAAAATAAACTAATGTAAGTATGGAGCGAGATATACACATTAAATAATAAGGAGTTCAAGACTAGGAATTACCCAATTTACAAGGAATATGCTTATTGATAGTACTATAGGTTCAATGGTGACAATATACTTGGCGAGTATAGGATTTACCTAGAGATTGTCACCCTTAGATTACCAGTGAAGTCAAGAGATAACAAACCAAATTTAAGTTCCCTGAATAATACTTTAATTAACTAACATTTCCTCTCTAACTACTAAAACCAACATTTTCTCTCAAGTACAATTTGATTTGACCCGAAGATCAAGTTTTCTTCATAATTTGATAACCTTAGCCTATCAAGATCTAGTCCCTTTTAACACCCAAGTTTTGTGCAACACATGGGGATAGTATTGTCCAAATATACAAGCCTTAATTGTAAAACCTTATCACTATATGACAACTACAATATTCTCCAATCGGGAAAAGTAAATAGTGACATATAGCTTTTCAGTGAATACATCATGAATCTTTTATCATAGAAGATAATTAGCTAAGTCCTTATGGAGAAGCTTTGCTAGGAAACTCTCATATTCGAGGAGGGAATTTACACACAAGTTCAAATTAATATTTTGAAACCATAAGAAAACATGGAAACACTAATTCCATTTAACCATTTATACATGGATCGCTCTTCAAATATACATATCAACTATGATTGTATAATATTAAGACAACAATTTTCACTTAATTGGATCACATTTGAACATAAACACACATTTTATTTTTCCATTAAATAAGACCCCTTAAATTAAATACAGAATACCGAAATTAAATAACATACAACATTAAGCCTACAATAAGTATATACCAAAACAATCACACACACACACACACATATATATATTTATTTACTTGAGTACTCATTTGTGCCATACTCAAAACCTTCTTCCATGCATGTATGACAAAGGAGCTAATTCATATTTCAAAACATAATTAAGCGCAACCTAAGATCAAGCGCACTATGTGTTGCAAACAATCCAAATGATACTATCAGCAGGGCACACATGACACATGTTTATATATAGCTACAATCAAACCCTGTCCAATTCCAATTCGGATAACTCCACCGCATTGATGTGAAAGCTAAAACATCTATCATATTGGATCCACCGGTTTAGAAAGATAAACCTAAAACTCAGATAACTATTGGATCCAACGCTAACCTATCTTATCACTAGAGAATTCGTATATTTAGCATACAAATATTTACTACCGGCCTGAACAAAAGGAAAATACCCAAATTTTATTGCAGTAACAACTTATAGATCAGGTGTTTAACATCTTATAGTTAACTCAAGATAAATAAGAAAAAATCCATAATCATAAATCTAATCGAAGGCGATTAGCAGACAACACAATGTGACTGAAGATAATGTTGGCATACTCCAATAATCACTACAAACTCCATTGAAGATAACAATTACTCAAAAGGACGCGCATGACGTAAAACTATAGTTAAATTCATTTAATTCACAATCAAGTTCAATCTAAGCCTACGATTTGAAAGGCAAGTCGGTTAAAGTATTGGAGCAATTACTCTCTAAAGCTTAATAGTTATCATTTAGCTTAACAATTTTCATCCAAATCAGTTTAGGAGATAATATATTTATATCTCAATAACTAATTGTTTTACTGGAGAAAGCCACCCCCCAAAGGCCGCACATGTCAAACGATGAAGGGGCCGATCTAGTGTGAGTTGGGTTGAAGCCAAGGAGGAGAAGGCAACATAGATTAGAAGAATTAATGCAGGTCACTACATACAGAAGAGAAGGGCCAATGGTCAATGGTTGCAAAATCTCTTCATGTCGAAAACAAAAGGAAATCGATACAGGAGAAATCTTAAAGTTACTAAGTTGACATTACGAGGGGTAAACCTTTATAAAGAAGACAAAGTCTTAACTTGCCAAGGACAGACTTACACTACGAAACATGCACTGTATAAGGCCAAATGAACTCTATATTTCACACTAATTTTCAATGAGAGGTGAACACCTGATAAAGCAAAATGAAATAGACATAATTCCAAGATAAAAGATAATAAAATATTATCAATAGGTGTGCCCTATGATAAGAGGTTGACCACTATTATAACTTCTTAACAATTTGGATCTTCTATCGTGTTCAAATGCTGTAGCAGAGACAAGTTGACAATGGAATTAGAGAGATTATACTATTGGAAGGATATGAAGGTATCTCTCAGATAACTACTAGTTTTCAGCCATTATTTGGACTCAACAAATGGATAATCATGAGGAGAAAAAGATAGAAATAGATAACCAAGATTAAATTATTAAAGAGAAGTTACTAGAATGTTATCAAATTTCAAACAACATTCAACCACAACGTTTCATACTTACAGAATTAACAAAATAATGCTACAGTTTAATGAAAGAGATTGACAGACTTTTTAAGCCAAATTTTCTTCCGTCAGAGATAATAAGACTATGGCTAGAGGTATTACACTACTTAGTGAGCATGGATGATACCATTCTAGTACTTATCAAATGGCAGAGGCAATATAATTCCCACAGAACATAGATGTGAAATATGGAGTAATAAGCCATCTAAGGATAATGCCATAAAATGGGTTTCAGATTTGTCCCAATAACTTATAGATCTAAAATTTTATTTAATTTAAGAGTTTTGTTTGCTGACTATACCCCAAATATTAAGGTTGTAAACATGGAGTATTAAGCTACAGGGAAAACAATTTTAGACTGCAATATCCGAAGATTTCATTTTTTCTTCCAGACCTAAATAATCAAAGAATCATTGGCTTACAACATAATAAAGTATAACAGGGAGAAGATGATGGAACCTGGAAAGCTTGCACAATTGGGCTAATAACAGATGCCGGACAAAAGAAAACCCCAAGAGTTAGCTTCCAGCTTTTTCCAAGCTTCCCTTCTGCAACTCAAATCACTCCAAATATCACAGCTACTGAAAGACCCCCAAGATTTCTAGAACTACTTTAGAGAATTTTCCAAATTCAAGGAAATTCTAGAAGACAGAGACAACTTCTAGAAAACCCCATTAGACATTCACGACAATCCCCCAAAAAACAGAATTAGTTTTCCTCCGTGAGAAATAAAAGGCCAATTGCCCCTCTAATAGATAACTCCCACTCCTTTATTTTCTAACTACTTCTATTTTAAATTTCATTCCTTCTTATCCACCTGACAAAGGCTAACTTCCTTTCATTTAAAATATCTTTATTTCGTTACTTCCACCCCTAAATCCATTTTATGATATTTATTAATTCCAACTTCTCATAGAACTTACATAATTCAATTAATTTAATATATGCATATTTTAATATTTCTTTTATATGATAAAGTTTAATTTATCAATTTTAACTTTTAAAATATAGTAAACCATACTTTATTTTTATATTTTTATATTAACCATAATTTAACTTCATTTAAATCAGATAAACAGAAATAATATTTATTAATATCACCATGGTATCAAACATTTACTTAAATAATTGAGACACCCTCCAACAACAGTATTCTTAATATAAAATCAATCAAGCAAGTAATTCAATTAAACTAAGCACCCAATGGTAAGTGACCCCAAGGTGAGATAGGATGCAAAACGACAACACAAATGGAAGGGCACTACATCTTCCCCCCCTAGAATTCGACTTACTCCTAGAAGTCCCGAGGTATGAATGGAACATACTAAGCACATCAGATATCAACAAATCAAATATCAATAATACCTTTAATCACATTACGAAACAGAAGGAAAGCGACAACAACATCAATAAAAAAACTTGAACTGACTTGACAAACGGGGTGAGACTACAGACACTCATCCTCAATGAGGACGCTGGCTCAGTGTGGGGGCCTAGTGCTACCTCCGAAACAACAAGCTCCATTGGGATTTTGGCGTGCTCAAATATGATAATTAGGTGGAGTCGATGCTCTGTACCTACAACCCGCAACAAAACATAGGGTCGAACATGTGCATAAAGTAGATAGTTAGACACACCATGAAGGAAAAGTCACAGCGTCGCAGGGCACTTGCAAGCAAGTGATGAGACACTGTTTCCCATCACCAATGCATATTAACTGATATCAAACATGGTAACACATATATCTAACTAATCCACTAACCATAATATAAATCATCAATCATGACAGTGTCACCAAAATCATGATCTCTAAGTATCAAGCTCAAGGCATTAAAGTATCACAATGCCATCAATTAGCATGAACTAAACATCATAGTGTCATAACCTCCAATAATCACATAACAAGTTTGTCCATTCATTAAGCAAGCAGTACAATATTTGACATAGAGACAATCCACATCCAAAAGCAAGTTTTTTAGAATACCTTTCTGCTTCTACAGGGCTGCGATCTAACAACTCTATCCACACTCATGTATCCTTGACGTACTGAGAAGCTCCTCAAGGTATGATATATTAGAAGTGACTTCTCAAGGTTCTCAACTTTAGAATTCACTCCCCAAGATATCAAATCTTGAGTACCTCTTAGCCCATGTCGAAGCCTTTCAGAAAAATATGCATTCATAAGATCATTCCTAGCCGTGCTATCACTTATATGTCTTCTTTGATGCATTGATAAGAAACCGATACATCAAAATTCTAAACTTCCATAAAAAACAACATATTTATACCCATAATACACACACTTTCATTAATTACTCATCATTTTCAGACAAGATGTTCCACTTTGTTCATTATTCATTCACAAAATCTCATTACATTTGTAGTAAAAAAAAAAAAAAAGGATTTGACACCTTTTTAGAAGCACAAAGAAACAATTTGCCACTACAAGGGCTCCATATCCTAGATTTATTACACATGAACAGATTTTAACTCATAATAGAATATTCATCTGATATACATATAATCTTTATATCAATGATGCTTCACATAAGATATTAAACTTATCTGTCAACTATAATATAAGCATAAAACATAAAATATAAAAGTGTCATAGTATCTAGACATCATCGAGAGTCATCGCATTTAAACATTAAAGTATTAGAATATTCGAATAACATCCAACAGTATCCTGGGTCACATGCGAAAACATGGTCACATGGGCCCTTATTACAATGAGGTTCATTATACCTTATCTAGTTCCTTCACCCTCAGAAAGAGGACATTCCTTTGGGTCCTCATCAGAATCCACCTCAATTCTCAAGGAAGAGGAGGGTTGACCTCGAAGAATCTCCTCCTTAGATACGAAGGGTGCATTTCATCCACATCCTAGCGACCAATCCCTAACAATGGACGGTTTCTTATGCTTAAGAATCAGCTTCAATTCCACAGTTTCCTTATTCTTCGCCAACTTGAGGCGAGGGAGGATTTGGCCCAATGTCTCCTCCCCAGGATACCTCTCTTGATTAGTCTGAGGATCTGATTGTTCCACATGTTTGAACTGGTGGGAACTCTGGGAAAGGGTATCTTGGCAGTTGACCCCACGGCCTCCACCACGACCTTTCCCATATCCCCAATCTCAACCACAACCTCTTCTTCTAGGCATTTCCTACACATCATCACCAAAAGACAACCACAGGTATAAGACAAAAAAAGACAGGAGGAAAAACAAAAGTCCAAAATTGTATACACGGATTCACATCATTAGGTTACCGAAGGGTCCATAATGCATCCCCGATAGATAGGATATTGGTGCATTGCGCACTACACCGAGGGTCCTATCCTTTCCACTAGTTTTTGTACTTTTGGACCAACACCACCTACAGACAAATATCGGATTGCTAATTATAAACTTAAATATACAACCAAATAGGTCAACACAATGGGCTCATGATGTATCTAGAGTGCCTAATGTTTGAACCTAGGCTCTAATACCATGTGTAACGCCCCACGCCGAGAACCCAGAGGACAACCTAAACAACAAAAAACATGTATATATTTTTAATTTAAAGTGAATTGTTGCACAAGTGAAACTGAACATGATCTTAATTACTACCCTACATCCCCTAGGGTGCACGATTGTATTACTTATTCCCATTATCCAAATTATCAAAACCATATAACTTAGTAATTATCAAATTCTAATCATCATTAGGCATCACATTTAATAAAAAGAACCATGAGATACAATCATAAATTAAACATAAAGGAATAACTGATTTCATTCATTCAATTAACATATACAACATCACTTGATTACATAATTCTTTACATTCATGAGATACATCAGTTTCAGTTACATTTTGTACAATAAAACTTCCTCAATACAAGTGAGGAGTGTTAAACATATGATCATGTATCTTGTATACATTTACAAGCTTTGGGTCCTTAATCACCAAACCATAGAAGATTGAGAGGGCTGAAGGTGTTATATTCTTCAGAGCAATAGCCCTCTCTTGGTTGGTGATTGAGAACTCAAGGGTAACATGTTCAGGTGGATCATCGACTGTTATGTCACCCATGGTTTGGTATGTCCCCTCTATGGGTGTAGTAGATATTGGTTAAAGGGAAGATTCTTCTTCAATAGTACCCTCACTCTATTGAGTATAGTCACTAATATCTTATCTATCTTATTGGCTTGTTGAGGGGAGGAACCTTCGAATGTGTCTCCCTGCCTCTACATACAATAGGTAGAACTTTGTATATGTGAACACTTATTCTTCATTTGCTCAAAGATTGACAAATATTAGCATTATTAGTCAAATTAAACAAACCAAATAAAGCACTCCTATGAAATACTAGTTGAACATGCTAAATATGTAAACAAGACAATAAGAAACCAAAGTAACAAATGAAAAGATATCAAAGCATATTCAAACTCTATCCCATAGTGGGAGTGGTGCTCCTTTGATGTGGAAAGAATTCCCTTTCCCACCGCCTTTGATAAGCTTCCAAGATGTGATAAAAATGTGTATAATGTTGATGCATGAAAGAGTGGATTGAGAATGTATGTGATGAAGTCCAATTTCCCTCAAAGATAATGATAGCAATTGGAAGATAATGAATTTGCATAAAGAAGTGGATCCTTTCTTCATAGAGAATTCCTCTATAAATAGGGTTGAAGGGTTGAAGAATGAAGAGATTGGAGGAATTTGGGATAAAAAGGGAGCCAATAGGATTGTGACACTTGTCTCAAGTCTATTGGATGAGGATTGAGCACATTTTGGGGAATGTGTAGAGTTAATGCTTGTAGGTGAAGGGGTGAGAGGGATGTAAGAGAAGTTAATGCCTTTGTAAGGGGCATTAAGGGCTTTGTAAGAGGCTTAAATTCCTTTGTAAGAAACATTAATATTTGGCGAAGAAAGTCAAATAACTGGATTTATTGAAGGAATATTCTCAAAGAATATGCCTTTGTGAAGGAAAATAGGGTAATTAGATAATTAAAAGAAATGAATCTCATGTGCAACCTAGTTAGTTGACCATGGGTTGATTTAACTTTAGGGCAGTTAAAAGCTAGAGAAATGGATAATGATGATTAGGAGTTAATTAATTCAGGATTAATCAATTTGAAGGGAATAGGGGGTTTATGACATTTGATTTAAATAATTTGATTTATTAAATCAAATGAGAGGAGTTTAGGGTTTTAATTAAATAAATTGATTTATTTAATTAAACATGATGAACATTAGTGAATTAATTTAATAAATTGCTTTATTTGATTAATAGTAGAAATTGATAAATTCAGTGTCTACATTTTTCCCCTCTTTGAATCAATGTACTAGTTGCGTTGGTTCAAAGAAAAACACTGGTGAGATCAAAAGTCAAATTTTTTTAATTTTTTTCAGATGCCCCACTGTTGCCTCAATGGAAGGAATTACACTGCTCCACTACCCCCTCGAGAGATCTGTTGGCCTCCTCTAATGGTTCAATAACTAAGCCCTTAAAGCTATAACTTAGAGATTAAATATCTACTCTAAGTAATTATCTTGCTCATCATGAAGGTTCATTTCATTATCAACCCAGGGATGCGAACTTGAAATGGGTCAGCACTGTCTGTGCACTAGGACTCAATTGTAGTCATCCTTATCCTATAACTAGAAAGGAAATAGTACTGAAAGTAAAATTCTTGAAAGGAATTAGCATAAGTATTGAGCATGAATCAACAACTAAACTGAATTGAAATGAATGACAAAAACCAAAATATCAGCAAACAGACAGGAAGTTACTATGTCTGCCTTGGCTATAGGAACATGCAACTGCTAAGACCGTAACTAATTATTGAACAAAAAAGTAACTACTAAAATGAATGGATGGAATTCTCACCAAGTGGTCACCCTTGAATGAGTCTTCCCTAAACTAACTCAGATGCAGCAAATCAAAGTATCATTTTATTCATTGAAAACATTGTTACATCATAACAACAACATGACTACATTCCTTTGAAATTGAAAATGCAAGTACAATATTAGAACATCCAACCTTGTGAAGAGGAACATATGATCATTATTTATAGAAGGAAAGCTTCTAACTCACCCTAACTAACTGGTCAATCAACTCCAACAGACTAGGAGGACGCCATTTATTGAAAGCATGAAAAGAGGAAGGAGGTTATACATGCACAAGACTTGGTCAAACTGGTCTTTCCTCAACGAGAATCCAACATAGCAAAACCTCCTAAATCTACTCAACTAATAGACATGGTCATTTAAAGGTAAGTTATAACTTCCAAACGAGTTGGAAGTTTCCCTCCATTGACGTCTTTAATGTCCATCTTTTGACTTCTTTAGCAACCGACCAACTGGCATGAACTTCTTCCACCTTGCAAGCTTCATTTATATCTGCATCTTAATGTAAACCTGCATTATGAAATTAGCGTGCACAAGATAATTGTATATCCATAATCACCTTAGAATAACATTCATTCAATCACATCCAAAATTAATATAGATATATCACATAGCAGGTTAAATACCATCAAAAGTTACAGGGATAAGTTCATGCCCAAAGTTCATAAGTTTTAGGGAAATAACATAGAAAGTATTAGTAACCAGGTGCTAAAACCCCATAGTAACAATAAAAAACATATGATAAACCCTAACAAAAATGAGTCATTATTTGGACTCATCAAGATCGGGTGAAAATTTCAATTTTTGGGTCGAGCTCGCGATAAAGATTCATGATCAGTTCAGCTCAGAGAGGACTCGAAAGCCCAAATGTTTGATGTAGAAAAATTTGATGATGTATATATAGTCATCGGCCATGGGTAGCCTCATGTATATTTTTATATATCACACATATTTGATACTTGGATAGAAATGTTAGTAAAGATAGAAGAATAAGAAGAATAAGAGGGATCGACCCTTGAGTCTGAGACAATGCAGAAGTCCAACAAGTCCATGAGTCATTGAGAATTTATTAGATATGATGATGAGTGATGATGTTTTTCTTGTCTAGGGATTGGGACACGAATGACACAACTTTGATTATGTTTGATAACACACATATACGATGCATCAAGGTATAGACAACCAGGATGG
Source organism: Sequoia sempervirens (assembly GCA_007258455.2). Classification (NCBI taxonomy): domain Eukaryota; kingdom Viridiplantae; phylum Streptophyta; class Pinopsida; order Cupressales; family Cupressaceae; genus Sequoia; species Sequoia sempervirens. The sequence continues at coordinate 45,383,740 of VDFB02109042.1, forward strand.
TGTTGTATTTAGTGAGATGGAATTTGACTCAACAAACAAATAGGAGTATTTTTGTTCACACCTGACATATGGAAACCTCACTAGGATGTACTTTAAAATTTTCAAACATCTCATACCAAAACACGATAAGGCATAACCTATCAATGAAATAGTCAACAAGCTGTCCAAAAATCCCTCCATACACACCTACCAAAGCAAGTATCACCAAGTTATATTACAAGAACATCCAACAAACACAAAAAATAAAAGATAACGATCAATGCCCCAATCCTTTCTCTCTAAATATTTTTAGATAGACATCCTCGAGAGGTCATGGGAATAGGTGCAATAAGATAAATCATAAGAAAAGATCAAGTACAAAAACAAGTCAATGTTATTCATACCTCTAGCCAAAAGGATGTGTTTTTCCTAGGATAAGTATCCAAAGTGATTTCCAAAGATAATTCCCATTATAGGAAGGATGCATCCTAGGACATGTTAGTGGATGGTGGAAAGTTGATAGGTTGTTTGAAAGGCTGATGATATAAGGCTCAATTGACATGTTTGAGAATGATCAAGAGTTTGATTTTCTATTTAAAATTTTGTTGTTTTGATTTTGATTGTGTTTGAAGTTTGTTTTTACTGATTGTTGTGGTTGTTTCTATTTGTATTGGCAAAGGATGAAGGTGACAATTGATTTATTATGGATGATTGATTATTGTGGGTGAAGCGAAATAGACAAATAGTTTTTTTTCAAATATTTGGATGTTTTTGAAATGTTATGAGGCTATTTTTTGGATTTTCGGGTTATTTAAATGTTTTTGTGTTTTTGTGTCTCGGGGGCTCATCAATGGAAGAGTTTAGACCAGAAATGACCCTTGATAACTTAAAAGAAAGATTGATCTCCCTTAAATTCAATGTATATACCCTTGGGGGAGTCCTACATTCCATAATTTGTGGTACTAGAGTCACCACATTGTTTACCTCATCCTTTAATGCAGTAATCTCTGCATTCTTCTCCTCAATTTCTTCATTTTTTTTAATGATCTCTTCCTATACCTAGTTTTTCTCTATTCCATTTTTCTTCTTTCTCCTGCATTTCTTTCCATAAATCTAGGGCTACTGATGCCCATGAAAAAGTAGGAGGTTTTTGATTTCCTACTAGGATCGTCCTTTGCATCGGTTCTTGATGTTGAACTTTCTCTACTTGGATTGGTTCTTGATATTCAACTTGCTCTGCAACCGCAACAAGTTCTGCCAATCCTATATTTTCTTGCTCTTTAGGAACTTCTACCAATCTTATATTTTCCTTCTCCTTAGGAGCTTCTTCCTTCTTCCCAAATTTTCCTTTGAGTCTATGGCTTCTTTTTGGAGGCACACTAGTAGGAGACTCAGTCAGTTTTGATTTCTTTGGAGGAATCTTATTTTTCCCAACGGCTGCAAGATGCTCTGTTTCTTCAGTTTTTCACTTCTTAGGGATATGATTTACCTTTTCTAGTTTTTGCTTCTTAGCCTCCCATTTTCTAATTTCTACTTTTCTCATTTTTTCTTCCCCCTTTCGAATAACAGCCCTATTGCAAACTGTGGTTTTAAGGAAAACATCAACATTGGGGTCCGAAGATGAACTATCTTCATCTACATGCTTGGATTCAGAGGAATTAATTTATACTGTAGGTTCTACTGTAGGAGGGTTTGTACTAGGAATTTCTTGAGAAGTTGAAGCTCCATGAGTGAATTTAATAACCCCCTCATCCCCACTAATCCTATGAGTTAGGCATTGACCTCTAGGACCCACATTTTCTAATATGAACTTCTTAATTTTCAAAAATTCATCCCAACATACTAGACACATCTTGCAAAGAATTTTCTACTAGAAATTTAATCAAACAATGATGGGAAACATAATTTTCCCTACCTTTCTATGTCTCAACAACCATTATTGCAAGAAGACTGTACAAGACATTTGGCACATTCATCATCCTGCCATGTCTCATGTGATTCAAAATGTTGAAATGCATAGAATGAAGACATGATTGGAGACCCTCACAAGTAATGTATTTGATGATATAAACAACAACCTACTTCCATGTTTTTGTAAAATAAGTTCTTCTTGTTCCTTGTTTGTCTATAACAACTAGAGGATCACTAGGCTCAGTGAATTCTACTCTAATAGATCTAGCATCCCTAGAAGCATGATAGGGTTCTCCTTTAACAGGAAAACCTGACACTTCAACAATCCTTTCTTCGGTGGCTATAACCTTTAATCCTTTTACCATTGCCTCACCATTAGAAAATTTTTATGCAAATTCTAAGGAAATGTTGTTATTGAAACTATTTAGCTTCAGAAAGTAATCTAGCCAACCACAATTTCTGAATTCAAGCTCACAAAGTGCATCTTGTTGGATTACCTGGTGAATTGTTGGTTCATTTCTGATTAACTGACCTCCCATTTCCTCCACTCACACTCTAGAAAACACCTCTGCAAAGACTTCTTTCCTGCAATCCTTCTTTTGAAAACCCAATTTCTCTTCTGCTTCCTGCAATTCTCACTAGTATTAACACCAATGTTGTATGACCTCTCAAGTTTACCCTTTTAGTGGCATCATGATTCTGACTAAGGCAGTAAAGAAGACATAAAGGAGGGGTATTATGTAAGAAAGTGGTAGCGACTTAATGTCATATCATGCATATGAAACATGATTAATGACATGTATGACACGTAGGTTCACACTTCCCCCCAACCTAAATAAAAGCATGTTTCCATAGAGGCTGGAATGGAATTATGATATAACAAGGAATGCTAACAAGATTTGCTATGGGGCATGCTAACAAGATTTGTTATGTGAAATATCAATATTAAAGTACAATAAGTAAAAAAGTGTATGTAAGGTAATTAATATACATTAAGTCATTATGCACGTACCTGAAAAATTGGAATGTCTTTTCCAAAGAATGTGGAAGAAAGTACCAGTCACCAAAAAAGTACGGTTGAGCAATTAAATGAAGTGATGGTGGAGAGAGAGAGATGGGAGATGAGTGGGCGGTTAGGTTTATTAATGGAAAAATGAATTCCTACAAAAAGTGGAAATCTTTATTATGGTTGTATGTGTACCTTTAACTAGCCAGAAGATTGGACACTAGGCCCGCTTCCTTAAGCTACAGGAACTTTGGAGTTCTGGAATTCAATAAATTGTTGCATGAACTCCTATTTTGAGGCAGCCTTATGGTATAGCTTGAGACGATGACCATTGACCAAGAGCTTGAACTTGACAGGATCAATTATTGTAAGCTAAACAACACCATTGGGGAAAACCTTTGCAATCTCATATGGTCCCAACCACCAGGTTTGAAGTTTTCCTAAGTTGTCTTTATACCTAGAATCATAAAGAAGTGCCTAGTCACCTGGCTGGAACTTCTTTTCTTTGATGTATTTATCATGCCATCTAACTCTCTAGTTTTGCACCATATCAACATGGTGGAGAGATGATTTCCTCATCTCATCTAAGGCATTTAGTTGCATAACCCTATCCTTGTGTGCCTCAGATTTATCTATTCTAAGGTCTAGTTCTGTTCTAAGAGTTTTGTGTTCAAACTCTATAGGCATCATTGTTGTTTTTCCATATAATAGTTCAAAGGGAGTAAAACCAGTGGTGATTTTCCAAGTGGTTCTATAGGCCCAGACAACTTCTGGCAACCTATTTTCCCAATATTTTATGTGGATTACTACTATTTTGGTTAGAATAGATTTTATGTTCCTATTTGTTACCTTAGACTGGCCATTGGCTTGAGGGTGATAGGGTGTAGATTTTCTATGCTTGACATTATACTCATTCACCAATGCTGTGATAAGAGTGGATGTGTACTGAGCCCCTTGATCTGTGACTATTTCTCTAGGAACTCCATAACGTGTGAAGATTTGTTCATAGAGGAACTCTACAACTTTATTGTCCCTAGCATGTTTCATGGCTTTGACCTCAACCCATTTAGTCACATAATCAGTACAAACCAAGATGTAATATTTTCCATTTGATGGTGGATCAATTGGACCTACAAAATCAAGTCCCCATTTATTAAATGGTGTGATAAATACTTGAGGGTATAGAGGCATCTCATCTGATTTAGTTGGTCAGCCCATCCTTTGACACCTATCACACTTCCTAGTGTACTTGCCTACATCCTTATGAAGTGTAGGCCAATAATACCCTGTATTGAGAATCTTCATGGTTGTTCTCTTAGCTGCAAAGTGTCCACCATAGGGTTCATTATGGCATGCATGTAGTATATCATAAGTTTCATCCTCTCTTACACATATTCTCATCACATGATTTGGAGAGAAATGAGGGGAAACTCTTCGTGTGACCAAATAATTGGCTATATCTGCATACCAAGGTGTGTGCACACTGATGGAGAACAAATTTTCATTAGGAAAGGAGTCATCAATGACTTGAGTGTCCTCTAATGTAATGAATCTAGAGAGAAAATCTACCACAACATTTGCTTTACCTAGCTTGTCTATAATGGTGATATCAAATTCTCGCATTAACAACAACCACCTTGCTAACCTTCCTGAAATCAATGGCTTGTTCATAAGGTATCTTATGGTTGCATGGTCTGTATGGACAAAGATATGGTATCCTGTGATATACTACCTGAACTTGTTGAGAGCATAAATAAATGCCAACACCCCCTTCTCTGTCACTGTGTAGTTAAACTCAACCCCTTGTAGGTTCTTGCTGACAAAGTAGATTGCATTATCTATTGCTCCCTCTTTTTTTCCTAAGGAAACCCCTATAGAATAATCAAATGCATCTGTGTGAATATGGAAAGGGATCCCCCAATTACGGCCTTTGAGCATAGGAGCATGGGTTAATGCCATTTTTAAAATTAGAGAATGCTTTATCACAATCCTTTGTCCACTGGAACTCAATATCTTTAGTTAAAAGATTATAAAGTGATACTGTCATCTTACTAAAATATTTTATGAAGCGCCTATAGTATCCTACATGTCCCAAGAAACTTCTAACATATTTTTTCTTTATAGGAATAGAAAGATTAGTAATTACCTCAATTTTTGCTGGGTCCACTTGAATTCCTTTCAGAGAGATATAATGGCCAAGGACCACTTCTTCCCGCATCATCATAAAGCATTTCTCACTATTCAAGGATAGATTATGGTCCTCACATTTTTGCAAAACCTTTCTTAGGTTTTCTAATGCTTTTGCAAAATTAGTACCATAAGTAGTGAAATCATCCATGTAGATCTCCATATAATCATTTGAAATATCTAAGAATATACTAATAACTGCTCTTTGGAAGGTTGCAGGTGCATTGCATAGACCAAATGGGAGCACAAAATAGGCATAAGTCTCCCAAGGATAGGTGGAAGTTTTCTTCTCCTGATCTTCAGGTGCAATTTGTATCTGATTATAACCACAAAATCTATCTAAGGAAAAATACTGCTTACCTGCAAGTGAATCCAATACTTGGTCTATAAAAGGAAGGGGAAAGTGATCCTTTTTGGTGGCAGAGTTTAGTTCTCCATAGTCAACACAAAATCTCCATTTACCTCCCTTTTTAGGCACAATTACCAAAGGGGACACCCATTGGCTGTCTGAGATAGGGTAGATAAATCCTGCATCCAATAACTTTTGTAGTTCTCCTTTCACAATATCCCTTAATGCAGGGTTGATCCTCCTTTGTGGTTGCCTTACTAGTGTGCAGTAATCTCTAATGTAGATCCTGTGAGTACAAAGTTTGGGATCTAATCCTTTCATGTCATGGTAATCCCATGCAAATGCATGTTGATGCAACTTTAACAGGTTTTCAAGGACAACTATTGCTCTTGACTAAGCTTGTTATTAATATTCAAATGTTTCCCCTTTGAAACTTGTACTTGTGTGGTCAACTCAATCATGGCTATTTCACTAATGCTTAACATTTTTAATTCATGCAATAACAATGTATGAAGCATATCTGTTGCTGTAGAAAATTCAGTAGGAGAAGCTGGCAAAAGTATCTGCAATGGACATACAAAACTAGATTCATGAGTGGGTGGTTTTTCATATGCTTCACAATGGTTTTGAATTATATGGGATAATATTTCCTCTTCTTCTTGAAGCTGCATAAAAGGACTTCTACTTATCATCATGATTTGTGCCACTACATTGACCTCCTCAGCCTTTTCTCCAACATTTGGCCAGATGGGGTTGTCCATATCATGGGATGGTTGAGCAAAAGGATAAAGGACAAGATTTTAAGTGCTTCTCCCATTAGAAATAGTCATGGGATACCCTCCTACTGGAGCTTTAGGGGAAAGGATCATGAATTCTGCTAGATATTCCCAAGAATCTAGAGTAACAACAAGGTCTTCTACTATGCCATTTGTTTGACAGTGGATCTGTCAGCAAGTTGCTGTAGGATATCCTTAGTCATCACATTGATAGCTACTCCCAAGTCTATTAGAGCATTCTTTACTTATATTCCATTTATAATGACTCCAACTACAAGATTACCTGGGTTAGTATACTTAGGAACAATTACTTTCCCAAGCATGATATCTGTCAACTGTCCCACCACATGAACGATAGTGGGGTCCTTCTTTTTCCTCCATGGATTTTTGAGACATGCTTCCTTAATTTCCTTACTATATATGGGGACATCTTTTATGGCCTAGAAAAAAGGTATCTTGACACATATGTGTTTCAACTGATCCAAAATATCAAAGGTTGTTTCTTCCTTTCTTCCTTTTGTTGAAAACTTAACCTTTTGAGGAAATGTGGGTCTTGATCAGACTGTTGAACTGGTTCATGATTCTTGGGCACTCTTGACTGAGCAGGGATATCAAATAAATTTTATGCTCCTCCTCTTCCATAAGAAGCTATGTTATAATAGGAGTGGAAGGAGATGACAAAGTGGTTCCTGAACGCAGATGAATATCACTCACACTCACAAAATATGTAGGAAATTGGTTGGGATCTACAGAGTAAACTAGCTACTGTTGTGGTTTGTTATTTGGGTTAGGTGTGGGTTGAGCTAGTAACTGAGTAGGTCTAGGTGTGCTAGAGTTTAAGTTAGGAGGAGGCATTATGGCAGGCTATTGAGGTTGTAGAGATGGCTACATGTAACTAGTTGCCTAGTTTGGCCATTGCTGTCCTCCCCTCCATTGAGATGTTTGTTGCCAATTTCCTGGAGGTTGCTTCCAATTCCCCTAGAATTTCCGTCATTGAGGTGGAGAGTTTTAGTAATTGGGCCAAGTATTTGGAGGGTTGTTCCAAGGTTGAGGTGGATAGCCTCCAAATTTTGATGGGTATGGGGGTTGCCATTGATTACCGGATGCATAAGAATTCAAATAAGGTCCACTAAAAGATAATGGATCTAGCGGCATACCTTGTCTTGGAGCCCATGACCTTCTTTGTGCAATGTAGAAAACCTAATCATCACCCTGAATTGGCTTGAATTTTGGTGGAATTTTCTTGCTATCAATGTTGGCTACCATTTTGCATCTGCAGTCCTTCTTCTTTTTCCTGCAATGAGGACAATACTTTGCCAACATTACCTCCGCCTCCTCATGTTTCTTCTTTTCTTGAAGTGTATCTAGCTGAGTGGCCATATTATTTATGATATCCTATTTAAAATATACCAGAAAATGAGTGATTTCCATCCTTGAAACTCCATTAGTGGAGGATTTACCCATAGAAGATTGGTAACCTCTTCTTCTCTTCATAGTTGCCCTAGAGTAATTCTGACATATCTTCTTAATATCATCTTAGGGAACTTGGGTGATATATCATCCTGCCATCAAGTCTAGAGTATCAGTGCAATGTTCATTGATCCTTCTAAGGAAGAGAAAATTTTGAGACTCTTCATTGAGTGCATGATGTGGGGATTTCTACAGACAAAACAAGAACCTTGAAATATAGTCCTCTTAATTTTCATCCTCCTTCTACTGCATCCTGAAGATATCATCTCCTCTCATATCACTACCTCTACAGTATTCTTTATACTTCTCAAGAAACTTTGTTTTCATATCATCCCAAGTCTCTACAGTATTCCTACCTAAGCGCATAAACCATCTTAATGCAAATTCCTTCAAGGTAGTAGGAAACAATTTAAGCCTATGAGCATCAGTAGTGTAATCATAGCTTTTGTAGAGGATATCAAATTCAAACAAGAAAGTGTCAGGGCCCTTAGTTACCAACCCATAGAATTTAGGAAGGACTAGAGCAAGAATGTTCTTGAGGTTATCAACTTCATTCTGGTGAGTGATAGGGAATGGAAAAGATGGTTGGTTAGGTCTATTTTGGTTTTGGCCAGCCATAATTGCTTGATGGATTGTCAAAGAAAATGGATTCTCAATCATGTTTTGGGCAGCTTGCTCTTTAATTAGAGGAAGTTTCAGAACTAGTCAAATTGGGAAATGCATCAGCGAAAGGATTTTCCTCCTCCTCTTCTTAATCTATTGGAAAATTTTGAAACTCAACTAGTTGGTTATCAGGAATACGATCATTAGGAAGGAATCTCCCTAGAGCATCTCTTCTCCTGCCTCTATGCATGCGGTATGAACTCAGTATCAGCCAACTCACACAAAGATTTGGTGATAGAATAGTGGATCATCAATTTATTCAAATGAAGGGTATGCTAAAAACCAATTCAAAGTTACTAAAAACAAGAAAGAAACTGGAAATGACTCCAAAGAACTTCCTAGTTTGACACCATCCCTGACAACGATGCCAAAAATGTTGGCCTCCTCTAATGGTTCAATAACTCATCCCTTAAAGATATAACTTAGAGATTAAATATCTACACTAAGTAGTTATCTTGATCATCATGAAGGTTCATTTCATTATCAACCCAGGGACGCGAACTTGAAATAGGTCAGCACTGTCTGTGCACTAGGACTCAATTGTAGTCATCCTTATCCTATAACTAGAAAGGAAACAATACTGAAAGTAAAATGATTGAAAGGAACTAGCATAATTACTAAGCATGAATCAACAACTAAACTGAACTAAAATGAATGACATAAACCAAAATCTTAGCAAACAGACAGGAAGTTACTTTGTTTGCCTTAGCTGCAGGAACAGTCACAAAATGAAGTTCCAGTGGCTGCAGGAACATGTAACTGCTAAGATCGTAAATAATTACTAAACAAAAAAGTAACTACTAAACTGAATGGATGGAATTCTCACAAAGTGGGCCCCCTTGAATGAGTCTTCCCTAAACTAATTCAGATGCATCAAATCAAAGTATCATTTTATTCATTGAAAACATCATTACATCATAACAGCAACATGACTATATTCCTTTGAAACTGAAAATGCAAGTACAATATCAGAAAATCCAACCTTGTGAAGAGGAACATCTGATCATTATTTATAGAATGAAAGCTTCTAACTAACCCTAACTAACTGCTCAGTCGACTCCAACAGACTAGAGGATGCCATTTATTGAAAGCATGAAAAGAGTAAGAAGGTTATACATGCACAAGACTTTGGTCAAACCAATCTTGCCTCAACGAGAATCCAACATAGCAACACCTCCTAAATCTACTCAACTAATAGACATGGTCATTTAAAGGTAAGTTATAACTTCCACACCAACTAAAATTTTCCCTCCATTGACCTTTTTAATGTCCATCTTTTGACTTCTTTAGCAACTAGCCAACTAGCCTAAACTTCTTCCACCTTGCAAGCCTCATTTATATCTGCATCTTAAAGTAAACTTGAATTATGGAATTAGCGTGCTCAAGACAATTGTATATCCATAATCACCTTAGAATAAGATTCATTCAATCACATGTAAAATTAATATAGATATATCACATAGTAGGTTAAATACCATAAAAAGTTATAGGGATAAGTTCATTCCCAAAGTTCATAAGTTTTAGGGAAATACCATAGAAAGTATTAGTAACTAGGTGCTAAAAACCCATAGTAACAATAACAAACATATGATAAACCCTAACAAAAATGAGTCATTATTTGGACTCATCAAGATCGGGTGAAAATTTCAATTTTTAGGTCAAGCTCGCAATAAAGATTTAGGATTAGTTCAACTCATAGAGGACTAGAAAGCTCGAATGTTTGATGTAGACAAATTTGATGATGTATAGACAGTCATCGGCCATGGGAAGCCTCATGTATATTTTTATATATCACACATATTTGATACTTGGATAGAAATGTTAGTAAAGATAGAAGAATAAGAAGAATAAGAGGGATCAACCCTTGAGTCTGAGACGATGCAGAAGTCAAAAAAGTCCATAGTCATCAAGACTTTATTAGATATGATGATGAGTGATGATGATTTTATTATCCATGTATTAGGACACGAACGACACAAATTTCCTTATGTTTGATAACACACATATATACGATGCATTAAGGTATAGACAACCAGGATGGTGTTGTATCTAGTGAGATGGAATTTGACTCGACAAACAAATAGGAGTATTGTTGTTCACACCTAACATACATAAACCTCACTAGGATGTACTTTAAAAGTTCCAAACATCTCAGACCAAAACATGGAAAGGAATAACCTATCAATGAAATAGTCAACAAGCTGTCCAAAACTCCCTCCATACACACCTACCAAAGCAAGTACCACCAAGTTATATTACAAGAACATCCAAAAAATACAACAAATAAAAGATAATGATCAATGCCCCAATCCTTTCTCTCTAAATATTTTTAGATAGAAATCCTCGAGAGGTCATGGGAATAGGTGCAATAAGATAAATCCTAAGAAAAGATCAAGTACACAAACAAGTCAATGTTCTTCATACCTCTAGCCAAAGGGATGTGTTTTTCTTAGGATAAGTATCCAAAGTGATTGCCAAAAATAATTCCCATTATAGGAAGGATGCATCCTAGGACATGCTAGTGGATGGTGGCAAGTTGATAGGTTGTTTGAAAGGCTGTTGATATAAGGACTGATTGACATGTTTGAGAATGATTAAGAGTTTGATTTTGTATTTAAAAGTTTGGTGTTTCGATTTTGATTGTGTTTGAAGTTTCCTTTTATTGATTGTTGTGGTTGTTTCTATTTGTATTGCCAAAAGATGAAGGTGACGATTGATTTATTATGGATGATTGATTATTGTGGGTGAAGCGAAATGAGATGGATGAATTTTTTCAAATATTTGTCCATGTTTTTGATGTTTTTGAAATGTTATGAGGCTATTTTTTATATTTTTTCATTATTTAAATGTTTTTGTGTTTTTGTGTCTCAGGGGCTCATCAATGATGTCCTTGCCTACATTTAAGCTTAGAGACAATGTAGTTCGGATACCATGTTTTTGAATTTTTTTACTTTTTGACCTATATTGGGATTTTGATATGTTTTGAATAGTTTTGCGATTTTTTGCATGGTTTTGACAATTTGGATATGGATATGTGTGATGTTATTAGTGATCTGTTTTGAGATTTTGTTGAAAACCAAGCTAAGTTTGATTGATCTGATTGATGGATTTATGATGATAACATTGTTGAGGATACACAACAATGCAAGGATAGTGTTTAAGCAAAATGAAGAATGGGAAGGATATCTTGAGATGATGATGGATTGATTGGATTTGATTGATCAAGATTTTGAAGCTTAGTTTGGATCAAAATTTGTTTGAATGATTTGACGTGATGCTGAAGCACACGTTAGATGCAATTGATATTTATTGTTTGGATTGATGTTCAATGAAAGATAAATCTTTTTAAGAAACATCTTCTTCTCAAAATATGCCATGGGTTTGTGATTTGGATTTTTTGCTCACAAATGCTTTGACCAATTTGATTTCATGTTTTTCCAATGTTTGGGTCACCACATAAGTTGGAAGATATAGATCAATATTTATTCCCAAAGCAAGATGTAAATATCTTCCCCCAGTGTCTAGTAATGTATGGAATTCCATGGGTGGATGCTTGGATAAGTGTATGGATGGATGGATATGGATTATCTTGTGATAAGATAAGGTGTTCAAATAAAGAATGCTCATTTGGATAATGCTTCATGGCTCATATAATGTTGGATAGGATAGGGTCAATGAAAATGACCCATGTCAAGATGTTTACCATAATCAAGTGTAAAGTGTGCATCAAACTTTGTCAAGATCAATATAATTTGGAAGATGGATGTAGATGGATGAAAATGGATTGGATAAATGGTTCATGGATGAATGGTTTGATTATGGATAAGATGGATGGAATGCTGGATTTATTATGGATGAGATAAGATGCTTTCACCTGAACTAGCACACGTAGAGGCTTGCTTCTACTCATGAAGCTTTTTTTCCAGGTTTTCATCATGGTACCTATCCAAAGCGCCACCATAGTGGTTTTCACTAGAGGACAATTTTTTTATTTTTACTATTTTCATGATTTTTTTTTTTTTGTGAAAGATTTTAAGTTCATGCCAAACCACTGGTGGTGTTGATGTAGATGCTTCTGTCATAATGTGCCATCGATATCCTACTTGAAGAAGTTGCTTTTCCAAGATACGTGCACTTGAATACAACTTTTGAAAATTTTGTTCCGCTTCGATGATATGAAAGTTAAATTTATCTTTGTGTGCACATCGCAATAGAATGCCTTTTGAATCCTTATGATGAAGGGTGGCTGCCAATACACAGTCAATGTGAGAATTGGATATCATGCATGGAGGCATGGATGGTGGGGTGTGTTTAGGAATAGAAGATGGATTGGTTGGCAGTTTGGAACCTTTAACTCTCCAAACTTGGGAAGATGAGCAATGTTGGGTGGATACAAACGTGTTCTTGGAATTAGGACCAACTGCTTGATATACTTTGTATGTTGCTTGAGAAGTCTGATTTTTCCTTTGTAGATGTCTTTGATGGATACATTTCCCTTTTTGATTTTTTTCCATAGTTTCTTTGACTAACAAAGTTTGATAGGGATAATCTTTCCTTGTATTCTTTGGTATCCACTTGTATTTGATTTGTCCTTTGTGCTTTACAACTTATTTTTCTTTGATAACATTATTCGTGCTTTGATTCAAATCTTTCTTTTGATATTGGTCCCAATTCGTGGATGGGGTGATGGGTGGATGAATATTCATGATATGGCTGGTTGTAGTATTGGCATTGATTTCATCATAATAATTATTCATGCTTCCTATGTTGACGTTTGCTTGAGATGAAGTTTCCCCCAGTATTGTGGAAGTAGTACCTTCATGCTTTGATTCTTCCTATTTCAAGATGTCCTATTTAGCAAGCATTCTCTGATAAATGACCACTATAGATGATGTTATTTGAATTTGCTGCTCTATTGTCTCTAGAATATCCTGTTTGATCTGACCTATTTCCTTGAGTGGATAATGCTGGATATCGTCATACATGATGTCCTCAATCTGAATTTGGGATATATTTGATCTTGATGTTGACAACTCAACCTAAATGTAGGAATCAATAACCTACTCTTTTTGTGTAATAATGTCAAGAGTAAAGGAATCTTGTTCTAAATGAAAATCATCTACGTGTCCATCCAAAGAAAGCATCTCATGGGTAGATGGAGGAGTATGTTCTATATTGATATGATCATCATTTACGACATCTTGTATAGATTGGAGAGTGTCCATTAGATCATTGTAGCATCTTGGAGATATAGATTCTTGGTCCTAATTAATTTTGGAATTGCTTTTGACATGCTTTGGGTCAAGTTATTGACATGGGTCAATTTCAAAGGATGGATTGCTTATAAAGGGTTCTTGGATGTCTTCATTAGGCATGCGAAGTGGCTCAATATCCTCTTGACATTTGAGTGGATTTGGATCAAGTGTTGAGTTGAGAATTCCTTCAATATCTGCAACCATGAGGTCAAAGGATATCAATATGTCTTGGAAAGGACCATTGCTATACTTTGGTGAAAGATGATGATCATGCTTTGGAATAAATTCTTGAGATATGTCCTCTAACTCATTGGATGATGTAGAGGCATTGTCAACATGATCATTGGTGGACGAATCTTGATCATTTTCCTCAAAAATTGTGGTGGAGATATTGTCAATGTTTTCAACCATAGGATCAATTGATGTTAACATTTCTTGAAATTGATCATTGTGGGATATTGTTGATGGGTTTTGATCATGATTAAAAAGTGACTCTTGATGTATGTTTATTTTATCGTTGGATGAGGTAGAAACATCTTCAAGGTTCTCATCAATGGATAGATCTTGATTATTGTTTTCAACAATTGTTTTCCTTTGATCAAGAAGGTCTTGGATGAGATTTTTTAGTTGAATACAATTTGATGTTTTATGAATATTTTCTCTATGATACTCACAATAATCTCTACTCTTATTCCAAGGGAAGTTTATGATAGAGTTGAAAGCACCTACTTTTGGAAGAGTGATGAGTTTTGCATTAACTAGCTTTTTTAATGTTGATTCAATTGGCTCTCCCAAAGGAGTGTATTCATGTTTTTTACCTTGTGAGATTTGTACTTGTTGAAATTGACCTTGTGGTGATTGATTTTGGAGATGTGGTGATTTGGATTGTTGTTGATGTTTTTGATCTTGATATCCAACCTCTTGACATTGGGGATATTATTCTTTCCTAGGTTGTGGAGACAACTCAATGTTTTGATGACATGGTTTAACCCAAGGGGGGGGGGTAGTGTGTTGGTTTTTGGATGGATATGTCTCTTGGTGCAATGAATCAACTATTTGGTAAGTGAAGCAATTTTATGTCAAAATTTTATCTTGATTTTTATTTTGACACCCTTGATATAGTTGATTTTGTTGATGTTCAAGCATATTTGGAATATACACTTGTGGTATTTGTATAGGATCCTACACAAATTGATTTTGGACAATGTTCTGATTTGGGATGATGTTTAGATTTGCATTATAGGTTGGCATTGAACATTTTTTGTGGTTGGGAAACATAATGCTTTGATTTAGGTAACCTTGATTTTTCATGGTGTTACTTTGACTTGGATCAATATATTGAGTTGTCGACATATTGTTTAGATTTTGAAAAAAATTGGTGTGATTTGCAAACATATATATCCCATAGTTCACCAAGTGTGGATTTGATATGTTCATGTTTGGTAAGTTTGTATTTTGTATGTTCACATTTGGTATGTATTGATTTGATTGGATAATGTTGTTTTGTTGAAGAATCATGCATTAATCATTTGGTTGATAGATTTGTAGGTTTTGACTTTGATTTAAATCTACCATAGGGAAAGGTGTTCCAAAATTTAGATTGGGCATACTCACATTTGTTGTATCATTGAGGTTTGTAGGAGATAATGATCCCATGTATGGATTGTATAAATGTGAGTTTTGATAATCAATTGGTATTGTAAGGATTTGATAGTTTGGTTGATTTAGATCACTCATGATGTATGAATCAAATTTATATTCCATAGTTTTCTTGTGTTTTGAACTTGTTGCAAAAGTCACCCTCTAAGGTGTTTGGGACCAATGATGAGATGAATGATGAAAGGGCGAGTGATATGGGCGTTGAACTTTAAGAACTTTGGTCAATACCAGACTTAGGGTTTGATTTTGATATTTTGATTTAGATAATGAACTTTGTGAATCCCAAGATGGACATGTGATCTTTAGGATAAACTTATTCAAAGGATTGATAATTTAATTAACGTATGAGAAAGGATGTATTCCCACAAACCTAACTAAACAAGATGATTTTGATTTGGTTTAATGATGTACCCAAGTCTAGATAAAGATGTTTCCAAATATCTAATTTTTTTTGTGGTATGGGATGAGAAATGTTTTGAATGGATGAAATGATTTATTTTGATCCTAAATGGACCTAAGAAGGACTTGTTTACAAGAACAAGGTAGTGAAGAACATGTTTTTCCCTAAGAATACTTCAAACCAACAGATCAATGTTTGCTCATAAGACCATAAGACAAAATATAAACAAGCACATGTGTGGGGTTCAATTGATTTCATCTTGATTAATGAATTGATGTTACCACATCGAATGTCCTTCTTAAGTTTCAAACTCAACGTCTATGTCTAAGCAACTTTCATTCCATAAATTCCATTATGTGAAAATCAAGGAGCTAAGGCCATAGTTTCCCTAGGTTGACTTTGAAGAGAATGAATTGAGATATGAACCCAAGTATTTAGAAGCCCCTAAGGATAAAATCCCTACGGACAAGCAGTAATAATTGGACCTTCAAATATATTCAATATTTCCAAAGGGTTTGAAATTTTGATGATTTGTTAAATGTTTGTTTCAAAGTTTGAGATCCAAGCAATGTGTTTAACTGACTTGCAAAATGCACAATCCTAGGTTGCAAAGATACTACTTATTGAGTCTCCACTCAGATTTCTCCAAACACTAAGACAAAGTGAACAACTAAAGATTTGGTGACATTGGCTCCCTTCCATGGCACACACTTCTCAAGACCACCAAATCTCAAATCCTAAAGATTTGAGAGATTTTCCTGTTTCAACTTTGAATAGTAAAATGTGGGGCGGATTCAAAATGACCGTTCCTGCACCAACAAGTATAAAGGTTTTTGGCTTCTAAACAGTTAGTTCTTAGTAAGAGATTTCATTCAAGGTGGCCATACACGTGACAAGATTAGCTCAAGATTATTTCAATCAAGAGGCCTCTTAGTCTCTTCCTAAGAAGATATTTTAACGTATCACATGGATACTAAGGGTGACATTTGTTGGTATGATACATTCACACCTGTTGCTTATGACTTTCGTCACAAACACATTTTTATATATTGATTTGAAAGAGCTTGGCTTTAGCTTGGTACTACTTGGGTCATTCCCACCTTTCAAAGAGGGGTGGTAGGCCTTCTAAGGGTATACAAAAGAAAGGAAGTACATTTGTAGTTCAACCTCCCAGATCATGTGAAGTGCGAGGAGAGAGCACACACAATGCCTTTTCCTCACACTAGCATGGGGTTCATTTTAATCCAAATTTGAAATATGTGGGTGGTTATACAAAATGTCAAAAGAATGCTTTTGATTCTCAAGATCGTTGAGTGGCACGAGAGAAGAGCATACACATTCAATGACAAGAATTTCAAACCACAAAACAAAGAAGGAAAAAGTTATTTTTAATCCTCAAAGTAAAGGCGAGTTCATTTTAAGCACCAAAAATTGAGTATGAGTTTGCCTTGTTCAGTTTTATCCCACATAGAAATTTCTAGTAAATTTCTAAGTTCAATTTTAACCAACTTGAAAAGATCAAAACAATGGTTAATTTTAAACCCAAAATAAATCTAGTTTTCCTAAAACAAAAAATGAAAGCAACAATGAATGCCCTAGGCTATTACAGTGAGCATTTAAAAATGCTTTTTCAATTTCAATGCCCACTTTTTCAACTCAAATATGCTTGTTAGTTATTTTTTCAGGATTTTTCCACGTTGCTACACCACCATATCATTGATCCAATGTGAGAGAGGTCGCCAATGATCCTTTATGCGAACTTCCCAAATCATCTCAAACCATGCAGGAGTGACAAGCCCAAATCTAGCTTTGTATTTTGATCCAAGATTGCATGGATTGTAGAGAAGTAGCTACTTGCTTCCTTACTTCACCTCTTTGAACAAGTGCCTGAGGTCTTACTGTGCCTTTTAAACTTCAAAAATATTTTCTAGCCCGTCATCAAAATTCAATATCATAATGTCATTGTAATGACACTTCAAGAATTACGACTTGTTTAATTATCAATTATTAATGACACCAATCTGCCAAAACCATCAATAGTAGCTGCAAGAAAAATGACATTTAAATTAAGAAAATTGATCAGATATTAACAACTGCAAGAAAAATGAACACCGATCAAATTTCACTTAAGCCCTGAGCCAAACAAGAGTTCCTGTTAAGACAATTTAAAATATATATCTATTCTATAGTTGATGGTCAGAGCAAAAAAATTCTAACTGCACACAAACATATAGATACTGGAATGACACAAATAGAAACAAGTGAATCCAATCATTAATTAATCTTGATCGATGTCATATTTAAATGCAACAAAACAGGTAGGCATAGTAACAATATAACTAGAGATAGGAATTGTGCAATTTAATTCCCTATATAGTCATTTATTTCCTATTGCATAACTTTACTCGCCTGTCGCACTATTCTCATGGACAATTGTGCCAGGAAGAGGCCGTTGTAGATAGTTATGATGCATTGAAAAGAAAAACAGCTATGGCCGTGATGTTTATTGATCTCAAGTGAATTCAATGATAGCATGAATAAAATTTGATAGACAACATGAATAAATGCAAATCTTTTCTTGACATTTGGTGTAGTAGGTATGTGAGCTTGGAAACTTTCAAGCAACTATGATGTGGAATGCAATGCGAGCCTTACATTGAATCAAGCTCAATGAATGAAAATTATGTAACGCTTCTTTTACTCTATCCCTTAATTACATATAAAAATAGAATTTTATGACAAACATGTATTACGAGTTCTTGATTTTCTTAAAGAAATTTTTTTTATAGAGCTACTCATAAGATCACTCCATCAAGGATTTCTACAGTAAGAGTAAAGTAATTGAGTGCTTAAAGATTAAAGTTTTTATGAATAGAAACAAATACTTTACATCCCTATCTAATGCATCAATCGATATTTAACAAAGCACAATGAGCACATGTGGCATTAACTATGCATTCATGGATTCTATACCCCCCAACCACTAGTTTTTATCTATGATCTTTTAATCTATCCATGCCATCCAATTTCTTGATTTTCTTAAAGAAAAATGATTTATAGAGCTACTCACATGAATAGGGTGTGCAAAGCTTGAATTTTATTTGAACAGAAGCAAAGAACTTTCATCCCTGTCTAATGCTTTAATCGATATTAAATAGAAAAATCCCGCCTCAAGAAAGTGTCGCTCCAACAAATATTTACACAGTAAGAGGAAGAGTAACTGAACGCCCAAGGTTTGAAGTTTATATGAACAAAAACAAAGGCATTACATTCCTATCTAATGCATCAGTCAATATTAAAGTTTGAATTTTATATGAACAAAAAAAAAGGCGTTACATTCCTATCTAATGCATCAATCAATATTAAATAGAAACAAAGACTTTATATTACTATCTAATATTGACAAATATTAGCATTATTAGTCAAATTAAACAAACCAAATAAAGCACTCCTATGAAATACTTGAACATACTAAATATGTAAACAAGATAATAAGAAACCAAAGTAACAAATGAAAACATATGAAAGCATATTCAAACTCTATCCCATAGTGGGAGTAGTGCTCCTTTGATGTGGAAAGAATTCCCTTTCCCACCCCCTTTGATAAGCTTCCAAGATGTGATGAAAATGTGTATAATGTTGATGCATGAAAGAGTGGATTGAGAATGTATGTGATGAAGTCCAATTTACCTCAAAGATAATAATAGCAATTGGAGGATAATGACTTTGGATAAAGAAGTGGATCCTTTCTTCATAGAGAAGCCCTCCATAAATAGGGTTGAAGGGTTGAATACTAAAGAGATTGGAGGAATGTGGGATAAAAAGAGAAACAATAGGATTGTGACACTTGTCACAAGTCTATTGGATGAGGATGGAGCACATTTTGGGGAATGTGTAGAGTTAATGCTTGTAGGTGAAGGGGTGAGGGGGATGTAAGAGAAGTTAATGCCTTTGTAAGGGTCATTAAGGGATTTGTAAGAGGCTTAAATTCCTTTGTAAGAAGCATTAATATTTGGTCAAGAAAGTTAAATAAGTGGAGTTATTGAAGGAATATTCTCAAAGAATATGCCTTTGTGAGGGAAAATAGGGTAATTAGATAATTAAAATAAATGAATTTCATGTGCAACCTGGTTAGTTAACCATAGGTTGATTTAACTTTAGGGGACTTAAAAGCTAGAGAAATGGATAATGATGATTAAGAGTTAATTAATTTAGAATTACTAAATTTGAAGGGATTAGGGGGTTTATGACATTTGATTTAAATAATTTGATTTATTAAATCAGATGAGAGAAATTTAGAGTTTTAATTAAATAAATTGATTTATTTAATTAAACATGATGAAAATTAGTGAATTAATGATAATAAATTTCTTTATTTGATTAATAGTAGAAATTGATAATTTGAATGTCTACAGCATAGCAATGGCTCCTACACAATGTTAGTAGAATATTTTGGTATTTGATAAGATTAAACCTAATAGTCCTAATACTGAAAACAATTTCTAAACTAGGAAATCTCGAAAACAAAAGGAATAGCTTTGAAAGTAGCACCATCCCAGAAAATGATGCCAAAAATGTAGGGTCCATTCTAATGTCTAATAAACTTGGTGGTGATCACACAATTTAGGGGAAAACCTGGCTGAACAGTCCACTTGACATTGAAAATACTTTCATTAAATTATCAACCATGGCTAGTATACTTGTGATGGTATTGGCATTGTATGTGCTTTCAAAGACCTGAGTTTACCTAAATTATCCTAGTGAAGGTATTACACACATACTAGAAAATCATAAAAATGCCTAATAGTGAAAGAAGTAAAGCTAGTGTTTTGGATACAGATACCTACAACATAGTCTATGATTGAACTAATGTTAATAGGTAAATGCTAATACTAGCTAGAAACTGATAATTGTACCTATTCTAAACTCTGAAGTACTAAAATTTAAATAAATGCAATCATGGACACAAGCAATAACTATTGATAACTTGATATGAGAATCTATCTTAACTTATTATGCAATTATGAGGTAACTACTTAACAAAAAAAAGAAACTATAAATATAGTGAAGGATAGTACCTTGAGTGGCCCTTGGTTAGGTGGCTTTCTTCACTAAACTAAACCAAATCTAAATCTTTAGATTCAACTTAATCACATCAACTCAAGATCATTCATTGCACATTCCAAAATATCACATGAAATCTTGCTCAAAGATTGTATTCAGAAAAGCCATGTTTGAATAATCAACATGTTTCTGTAATAACAACTAAAAATTGAAGAGTGTTTGATAACCACATCCACAACTGAAAAATTAATCAACTAACTATCCTAAATACTCAACCACCGACTATATACATATACAAAGGAGTTTATTCAAAACACAACTCTAAACTGAAACCATTAATTACAACTCTCCTAGATATTAGAGCATAATTAAGATTTAGTTATCCTAACTACAACTGAAAAGAAATGAGAATCCAAATAGGATTAGAACTCTGTAATAATAGAACTGAAATGTGGAACATAGAATCAGTTTCACTAGAATCCTAATGATAACAAGGTTCTACTTCTTCAATGCCTTTACTATTTGTCATAATGATGCAAGATTATCTTCATCAAGTGTCTCCATGTTGTGGTTATTGTGTTATGTGTATTCAAGAACATCCCATGTTTCATTGTCCAAGAACTCCTTCAGTTGTAGGTTGCATTCAACAGTTGCTATGGGCTATAGTTTCTTCTCAGAATGCAAGGGGTTAGTTCATAAAACATGCACACAATACTAACTACCATGACTAAACAAAGATATCAATTATAATTCATACATAGTCACGTATAAATCAAGCAACACCATCATATCATAACTACATTTCCATATACTTTAACCAAATTCAAGGTCTACATAATAAACATAAAATATGGCATATTGTAGGAATAATTGTCTTGGGAATGTCTTATAAGCAACATAAAGATAACAAAAAGCTAGCTAATAAATGGGCTCATCAGTCTTCATCAGGATTACTGCCCAGTTCAATTTCTTTGTTATGATCACTGTCTAGTGAAATGTCTTTATCAAAAGCATTGTTTGGTCCATATTGTTGCATCAATCAAAGAAGGAAGTCATCCTTCTATACTGGCTTTTTGTAAATTTTTAGTCTATGCCCATTAACCAGTAGTGAAAATATGACTGCATTAATGGTTTGCAACTTGATTGCTCCATTTGGGAAAACTTGCTCTATTTCATATGGTCCCAACTACCTTGTTTGAAGCTTCCCTTTAAAATATTTATACTTGGAGTCATATAACAAAGCCCAATCTCCCACACTAAACTCTTTTGTTTTGATAAAATGATCATGCCATTTAACTCTATGTTTCTAAACAATCTTAGTGTGGTGCATGGCCTCCATTCTTATCTCATCTAATCCATTTAGATTATGTAGAATTTCTTTTTGTGTTGTTGTCAAGTCCATATCCAATTCAACCGATGTCTTGAGTGTCTTGTATTCAAATTCAATGGGAAATACTGTTGTTTTACCATACACCAACTCATAAGGTGTAAATCCTGTTGTAGTCTTGCAAGTTGTCCTATAGGCCCATATTGCCTCAAGTAACCTAGTTGCCCAATATTTTCTCTGAATTTGCATTGTTTTGGTCAGGATTTTTTCAATCTCCCTATTTGTTACTTCCACTTTCCCATTGGCTTGAGGGTGATAAGGTGTTGATTTACTATGCCTTATTTCATATTCTTGGAACAATTTGGTAATTAGCTTTGATGTGAATTGGAGGCCCTGATTTGTCACTATTTCTCTTGGCACTCCATATTTGGTAAATATGTCTTCATACAAGAATCTGGCTACATTTCTATCCCTAGAAAATTGCAATTCTTTGAATTCAACCCACTTTGTTAAATAATTTGTGTAAACTAGGATATGCTCCTTGTTATTGGATGTTGGTGATATTGGGCCATTGAAGTCTAGCCCCTATTTATCCAATGGTGCTAGTTACAAAAAGGTTGCAAAGGCATCTCATATGTTCTATTTGGCCTACCTATTCTCTGACATTTGTCACAACTCCTTGTATATTTCACTAAATCCTTATAAAGAGTTGGCTAGTAATAGCTAGTGGTGAGAATCTTGAGTGCAGTCCTCTTTTTTGCAAAGTGTCCACCACATGGTTCATCATGGTAGCCTCTAAGGATATCAAAGACCTCATCCTCTCTTATGTACCTCCTCATAATATTTTTTGGACCTATGTAAAATAAATAACTAGCTACCTAGAAGTAGGGGAAACTTTTGTGCACCAACTATCTCTTTTCTCTAGGGGAGAAATGAGGTGGTATATGTCCTGCTACTAGGTAATTGGCAATATCAGCAAACCAAAGTGTCTATAGTATTAGAGAAAATAGATGCTCATCTAGAAAAGAATCATCAACAACACCTTGTGCTAACTGAGTTGGTAATCTAGAAAAAAAATTTGCCACCACATTTACTTTCCCAGGCTTATCCATGATGGTGATGTCAAATTATTGCAGTAATAAAAACCATCTAAAAATTATGCCACCAATTACTTGTTTATTTATTAAATACCTTATTGCAGTGTGATCAGTGTGGATAAAGACTGAATACCTTGTGATGTAATGCCTATGTTAATTGTATAGAAAACTGCCAACATCTCTTTTTCTATGACTGTGTAGTTGAGTTCTACCCTTGTAAGTTCTTACTAATGTAGTATATGGCATAATCCTTAGTAACTTCCTTCTATCCAAGTACTGCTCCTATAGAAAATTCAAAAGCATTTGTGTGTATGTGGAAAGACAAAGTCCAATTTGGTCCTCTAAAGATAGGTGCTTTGGTCAATGTTGTCTTGAGTTCTTCAAGAGAGTGTTGGTATTCTATGGTCCACTCAAATTCTATATCCTTTGTGAGTAAAACAAATAAAGGTGCTACAATTTTACTAAAGTATTGAATAAATATTCTATAGTAGCTAGCATGTCCTAGAAAACTCCTGACATCTCTTTGTTTTTATGGCACAGGGAGTGTGGAGATTATCTCAATCTTATTTTGATCCACTTTAATCCCTTCACTTGATACAAAATATCCTAACATAATCCCTTGGGTCATCATCAAGATGTTATATGGAGCCTAATCAGACTCAAAGGTTAAATTTTTAACACTTTTATCGGTGTGGTTTTCCCTCAAATTATTTAATGGGGGTTTGGGGGCAGCACCCCCGAAACCTAAAAACAAATTTTATTATTTTATAAAGGCGTCGAGAGTTATTTTTTATTGGATGACATAAAAAAAACCCTATTTTGTAACCGAAATAAGTCTTGATAAACTGACTAAGGGTTAGGGTTTCCATTGATATTGTATTGTAGCATTTGCAGTGGTATTGAGTTGCAAGGATTGCTAGTTGTAATCGGTTTGATTTGCTGGATAATAATATTGGACTCTCTGTTGGTGGATGTAGCCCGAGTTTGGGTGAACCACATTAAAATTGTCTCTTGTTGTTATTATTTATGTGTATTTTTCATTCCTCTATTTAATCTTTATCTGCATTTAATTGATATCTTCTGCATGCAATTCCTAACACATGAAACATTTCTCATGACTTAGGGATAAATTGTGTTCTTGACACCTCTTTAATACCTTTTGTTGGCTATTAAGTGCTTCATCATATGTTTCTCCATAGGTTGTGAAATATTCCATGTAGATTTACATGGATTCATGTGCAAAATATGATAAAATTCTTAACACTTCCCTTTGGAAAGTGGCTGGAGCATTACACAGTGCAAAGGGAAGAAAAAAATAAGCATATATTACCCAAGGGCATGTAAAGGTGGCTTTATCTTGGTCCTCTAGAGCTATCATAATCTAGTTGTAAACACTGAATCCATCTAGAAAGGAGTACTTTTTACCTGCTAGGGAGTCAAGCACTTGATCAATGAAGGGTAGTGGAAAGTGATCTTTTCTAGTGGCTGAATTTAATTCTCTATTATCCACACACTCTCTCCATTTCCTTCCTTTATTTGGGACAATAACTAGAGGTGACACCCATTGATTGTTAGAAATAGGATAAATGAAACTTGCATCAAGTAATTTTTGTAACTCAATTTTGACTGTCTCTTAGTGTAGGATTCATTCTACTTCGAGGTTGTCTGATTGATTTGAAAATAACATTAATATAGATCCTATGCATGCATAGGTCTAGATAAATCCCCATCATGTCATGGTAGTCCCATGAAAATACTGTTGCGTGTTCCTATATCACAGTGATTAGGGAAGTCTATTGTTCAATAGTTAATTCACTGCTAACATTTAACATTTTACCTGACATGATTTATAAGGTCTTGGATGTTGATTGTATAGATGAAATGTCAAGTCCCATTATATCCAAGACACATTATTGTGATAATGAAGAATGTAAAATTTGGGATATTGACTCAGATGAATTGACAGGTATAATATTCTTCAGAGGATCTTGTAGACATGAAAAACAATCTTGTTGTTGCGAGTTCCTACCATAGTTATTTTATATAATGTATGCTATTAAATCATCCTCATCTTGGTTGCTCAATAAAGAGATTTGTTCAATATTCATGAGAGTTTGCAGGGAACACTAGTCTTCTCTAAATTTACATGAGGTTGGGCTAGTGGATAAAGGACCAACTTTTTGGTCATAGTTCCATTTGAAATAATCATGTTTCTAGACCTTAAACCTATAAATGCATCAACTTTTTCTAACCATAGTCTTCCTAGAATAAGGGGATAGCCTACAAGTTTTGCCTTTGGCTATAGTACTATGAAACATGCAGGGTACTCCCATGAACTCAATCCTATGACCAAGTCCTCAATGATACCCTCAAGTTTCACTGTTGATCTATCTTCCAACTGTAAAATAGTGGGTGTAGGTCTAAGGTTTACTAATTTCAATAGCTGCATTGTTTCCTTAGTTATCACATTAATGGATGACCCCAATTCAATCAAGGTATTTTTGATGAGGGTACCATTTATCTTAACATCTACCACTAGAATTCTAGGATCTTTATTTAGTTACAACTATTTTTCCTAACATAATGTCAACAAGATTCCCTAAGACATGTACAGTCTGAAGTTATTTTCTCTTTCTTCCTGGCCTCTTAAGACAAAAGGTATCTCATTGCTTTGGTGTAAATGGGAACGTCCTTGATGTATTGGATGAGGGGTATCTTTATACAAATGTCTTGAAGCTATCCTAATAGGTCAATTTTAGCTTGGTTATAATGTTTTTAAATAGCTAATCGCTTAGGGAATGGAGGTTGTGGACTTGAAGTGGTTTTGTTCACCTGATTTAACTTAGATTCCATTGGTGGATTGTCCAAGGCTTTTGCTTAAGGTTCCTCATCAACCAACTTAGTTATTTGAGGGGATGAAGGCCCAACTAATGTTTTCCCTAACCTAAGGTGGACATCACTCACCTCTAGCCCATAAGTAGGGTATTGAATAGCCTCGTTAGTGTAGGCCTATTGAGCAAGCTTATTATTTGGGTTAGGTGTAGGTTGGGCTGGCAGTTGAGGTGCTATTGGTGGATGAGATGATAGATTTATTGGATTGGGCATGATGGTTTGCTGTTGTGGCTGCAAAGGCTACTAGTAGTTCATATTTTGGTTTTGCCATTGCTGGCCCTTTTTCCATTGAGGTTGCCATTGGTTTTGTCATAGTGGCCATTGGGGGCTATAATTAGGTCCTTGAATGTTCTGTTATGGCCACATGTTTTGTTGTTGCTAGTTCCAATTTGGTTGAGGATTTTTCCATTTGTTCTGTGTGTTTTCCTAAGGATGAGGGTTCCAACTAGAGAAATTTTGATTACTAACTAGAAATGGTGTATTCAAATTCAAAGGATCTTGAGGCATAGCTTGTATAGGTTTTCATGGAATCCTTTATGCAATATAGAAAAATTTCCCATCTTCACTTCTAGTGCTTGAAAATCCAGTTTCCTTGATCTATCTTCTGAAATACTTGCTACTCTTTTGCATTTGCAATTAGATTTTCTCTATCTGTAGTATTTAGTAAGGATTTCCTCTACCTCCTCTTACTTTTTCTCCACATGTAGAGTGTCCAATTGTGTAGCCAAATGGATTATGATGTATTCTTTCATGTTTTACAATAGGTTACTCAGTTCCACTCTAGAGATTCCATTAGATTTCTTGTTGATGGAAGATGTTATATCCCCTATAGTCCTTTTAGTAAAGGTCCTTGAATAGTTTCTACAAACTTTGTAGATTTCTTCAAAAGGTAGTTGTGATACATCTCTTGAACTAATAAGGTTAAGGGCATCCATGAAATCATCATCAAATCCTCTTAAAAATACTAACTTCAGAGATTGTTCTAAAATCTTGTTTTGTGGATTCTTCTTTAAGCAGAACCGAAACCTTTCTACATAGTCCTCTAATGGTTCATCTTCTTTTTGAGACATCATGAAAATTTCATCTCTTCTTTTGTCAATTCCCCTATAGTAATCCTAGTATTTATCTCTTAAATTTGTCTTCATAGTGTCCAAATCTAGAACATCTCTGCCCAAGCTCATAAACCATCTTAAGGAAACATCCTTCAAGGTTTATGGGCATAGTTTGAGCCTATGTGCATTTGTTGTGTAATCATAACTTCTACATAGTAACTCAAATGCAAACAAGAAGGTATTTGGATCCTTAGTAACCAAAACATAGAAGACTGGAAAAGTTGAAGGAGGTATGTTCTTCAATGTAGTTTATCTCTCCTAGTTGGCAATGGGGAACTCAAAAGTTACATGTTTTGGTGAGTCTCCACCACTACACCAACCATGGTTTTGAAGGTATCCTCTATATTTGTAGTGGATGTTGGTGAAAGGGAAAGTTCTTCTTCAGGAATACCCTCTCTCTTATCACTATGCTCACCAATATCTTCTTTAGCTTTGTGTGATGAGGGTAGACATATTCCCAAGGCATCTCACTGCCTCCGCATACAATAGTTGTGACTTTGTGTATCAACGAATCTTGAATAATGTTAGTAAAACATTATGGTATTGACGGAATAAAACCTAATTTTACTAATGCTAGAAACAAAATTCTTAAAGTAAGAAATGTTGGTGTAATTAATTAATTAATTATTACACTAACATAAGTTAACTTAGGTCTTGCATTTAATCATTAAGTCCTAGGTTGCATTATTAGATAAATCATTTAATAAATAGGGAAATATTCCCTTTTCTAGTTTGTGGGATAAGATTCCTTCTAGAACTTATCTCATCATTTAATGATCATCACCATTAGGGTTCACATGTTGTCACATGTTGTTTGATCTTGACACATGGCAACATCTCATGCATATTAGGGTTTAGCTCATGCCTATATATTCAAGGCATCTTGTACATTTGTAACATATCAAGATATCCAGATATCAATCAGATATCATATCAATATCATATCAATAGAATCTTTAATCAACATTCCATTGTTGCAACACTTCTTTTGTGGTTGATTATCTTTCATGGCTAAAGTCCTTCATTGAAGATTCTGGAGCTTCAGGGGCTGTGCAATCCATCATCTCAACATGGCATCAGAGCTAGTCCATTGAAACATCAACCCTAGATCTAGGAAGTTTGGAATGCGAGATTCTTTGCAGGCTTGGAGTTTTATGTTGCAGGCTAGTTGGCTCTACCCGAGAGCCAAGCTGATTTCTAGTGCAGATCAGGACCTCTCCGACCTCTCCATTGCATCTAGAAGGCCTCAAAACCCATAGATCACTGTTCATTTGTCAAAATCAGAGACATATCATCCGGGAGCCTTTGAGGTACATCTTAGGGTTTGCATTTTTTGTACAAATCCGTACAATTTTGCAAGAAAAAATCATCCCTGTAAGTCCTCCATCAAGGCAAATTTTTTTTAGAAAAATCAAAAAAATATTTGGCTTTTTTGGGCAAAATTTTTCTATAGTATCGGCAGAAATTAATCTGGAGCAGGGCGACCTGGTATTTAAATTGTCAGTCGGCAGAATTATTTTTTGCAGGCATATAGTTTCGGGTTTTATTTCTGCTTGGTCGGCATTCAAAATATTATATCGGCATTTTTAATAAAATTTAAATTGCAAATTATTGCAATATTTAAATTTTCTGTCGGCTTTCGTCGACAGTCTGCCGACCCCGACCGCCTTCGTCATCTTGCGTTATCTTCGCAGACACCACCGGATACCGGCAATTCTCCATTAGCTCCTCGTCGATCGTTCTTCGGCATTGGCTTCGACTACCAGTCTCCTGGCCACCTGCCCCCGTCGACGACTCCTGGAAACGCTCACCGACGCCGGAGTTTCCTCTCGATGGACCCTTCAACACCGACCGCAGACTCTGACCGCCGAAGACTTAGCCCCGCCCCGGTCTTATCCGTGACCGAGGGCTCTTCTATCCGGAGCGGTGGCTCCTCCGCCGGCTGCAACCCCGCCACCCGTTTGTCACCCCACCACTGCTTATCCAGCGGTGGGGTTTTTTTTTATTGCCGACAGCCCCCTGGTCATATCAGCGACCAGGGGCTGATTTTTTTTAGCCCCGGGTGCTTGATTTTTGCGCCCAGTTAGCCAACATCTCTTCAATCAGGCATAAATCTTCCGGAGGCCATATCTTCCACATACGATATCGAAAACTTGCAAACGATATATTGTTGGAAAGGTATTTCTGTCAACTTTCCAGTGGTGTGCCCTATTTTTCAAGATTCTGCTGTGATCATCTATTCAAGTCAACTGAAGTCAAACCTCCCTTTTGGACTCAAAAGCACACATCTTCACATCAGATTGTCGAATTTCAGAGATTCCAGCGGCATTCGAGAGTTATTTCAATGCATTTTTTCATCAGTCCAGTCATCTTCTTTGGTTTCAGCTCTAGGTATTTTTTTTTCGGTTTTTTGATTCTTGGAAATCTTGAAGATTGAAGAAGCATTTGTTGATCTCGAAGGCATATTTTCAGTTGCATATCTATTTGGAAGTCTTCTATTTTTCTATTCAAGGTCATTTGTCTTTGATTTTTGTGGAGAAATTTCATTATGGGGCTTGCATATTATTCTCCTTTGGTTATGTTGCACAAGGGTAACTATTCACAATGGCGAGATGGGATCTGCCACCATCTTCATTCACTTGATTTGTTGCCATATCTATTTGGAATAGTTCCCCGCCCAAGTGAAGGTATTCATGAACTTGCTTGGAGTTGTAGCAGGTACATTATTTTGGAGATCCTTGAGATGCAAGTTGATTGTGATATTTTGAGTTCTATTGATCATTGTGATTGTCCTCACATTCTTTGGACTAAGCTTTGGGAACTATACGGAGATTCAGATACTCCACTATTCCCCGATGGTCATGCTTCAAAATGTCATTCTTCAGATCTAGTACCCCATCATGATATTGTTGTGTAGGAAGTTGATTGCCTTGATCTTTCTGAAGAGGTTGACAAGGTTCCTTTCAGTGCTTCTTCTTCATCAGAGACAGTTGGTATCCCTTCACATTCAGTGATTCCTTGTCTAGAATCATTGATTGAGGCTTCCACCACTATCATCATCGATCATGACACACTCAGTTTTTCAGACTTGACATCACATGATGGCTTTGTTTCAGGTATCACTGCCTTGGCCACTTCTACAAGTTTGGAGGACATTCTTGAGGGGGTATCACTCCTCTATTCAAATTTGGATTTGGAGAGTTTTCTTGCGTATCCACATTCCTTTGTCTCGACCTTGATTGGGAATTCAGAGACCATCTTGGAGGCGCTTGGTTTCTCTTCAGATATTTCATATCCGAGACTTCTTCCCCGTCATTCCATTCAGGACTTGAGGTTTCTTTAGCATCCACCATTGGATTTGCTTCTTCCTAGCAGGAGATTTGTGGTTTGGACACCTTCGTTGCTTCAGACTTCCTTCAGTGGTTTTGAGGACATTTCATTTAGGGGGGCTATCAAGTCTCCATCGCATCCATCATATCCATTTTATCTTTGTCTTTGGATATTGTTCAACATCAGTTTCTGCATCGTCCTGATTTGTCACCCTCTTCATTGTTTGGGAATATGGCATCTTCACTATCAGGCAAAGAGAAACTTGAGCAGAGTTCAGAGACATCATCATCCATGTTCATTCTTCCTTCCTTCAATTCCTATCCGGAATGGGAAGCATCTCTCCACTTGTGGTTGGTTTTGTTTCTTCCGAAAGGGAGACAAGTTGTTTGTCGGCATTGGATCTTGTTTTGTCTTCAGACACTTACCTTTCTTGCAGGTGATCTTATCTTCTGGGGGGGCTATATAGTCTCTCTCTTTCCTCCCTATGGGGGGCTTCTTGATTGTATTGTATCCATGTGATAGATGGTGTCCTTGGGGGGTATTTGGGAGTCCTCCATCCTTTCCATCCTATCTCACATCCTTTTGCTTTTTTATCTCCTTTTTGGAGAGGGGTTTTGTTCCCATTGGGTTTTCCCCTTTTCTCTGTTTGTGGGAGATTTTTTTGCATCTTCATGTACATGGGTACCTAACATGGCCTCGTAGCCAGGTCCCATCATCATTATCATCCTACATAATCATTGCATTTTCCTCCCTAAGTTGCACTTATGGGGGGGTGTTGGTGTAATTAATTAATTAATTATTACACTAACATAAGTTAACTTAGGTCTTGCATTTAATCATTAAGTCCTAGGTTGCATTATTAGATAAATCATTTAATAAATAGGGAAATATTCCCTTTTCTAGTTTGTGGGATAAGATTCCTTCTAGAACTTATCTCATCATTTAATGATCATCACCATTAGGGTTCACATGTTGTCACATGTTGTTTGATCTTGACACATGGAAACATCTCATGCATATTAGGGTTTAACTCATGCCTATATATTCAAGGCATCTTGTACATTTGTAACATATCAAGATATCCAGATATCAATCAGATATCATATCAATATCATATCAATAGAATCTTTAATCAACATTCCATTGTTGCAACACTTCTTTTGTGGTTGATTATCTTTCATGGCTAAAGTCCTTCATTGAAGATTCCGGAGCTTCAGGGGCTGTGCAATCCATCATCTCAACAAGAAAGCTTGAAATTACAGAGATGAATCTTTGAATGTAGCACTATGCCTGATAATGACACCAAAAATTTAAGGCCCAATTAACGCTCAATAAACTTGGCGAATTTCACACAATTCAGAGGGGGAACCTAATTTAACAATCCACTAAACCCTTGTAAAGACTCCATTTAATTCAACCAAGGCTAACATAAGCTTGTGATGATGCTGGCACTGTATGTGCATTTAGAGACTCTGCACTACCTATATCATCCTAGTATAGGTGTTTACACATGTAAGGAAAACTTAAATTTAATAATAGTAAAAATAATTGAATCTAGAACTATTTCTATGGGTACTTATAGCTAATGACTGTGACTAGTTCATTGTCAAAACTAAACTCCATAACTCACTAATAATGTCGACTTGATTAACATGATTCACTTTGGAGGACAATGCATGTAAAAAAGTAAAGCATGAATACATGACAAGATCTTATTCACAATTTCATTCACATTCACAACATAAAGAATTTGATTAAGACAAATACAATCATGAAAGTAACTATTGTAACAACATAAATAAATGTGCAAAAAGTAATGTGGGGAATAGTTACCTTGAGTGGCCCTTGCTGAAGAGATTTTCTCCATAGGGTAAACTCAAATCTAGCTCCTCAAATTAATTCAACACGAAAGTAACTAAAAACCTCTTCATTGTATAACTCAAGATATCATAATCTAATAAGAATCTTCTGGAATATCTTATTCATAAGAACATGATTTGAACAAACATTTTTTGTGTAAAATAGAAAACTAATTAAACACGTCTACTGTTATATTTATTACACTCGTTCAACCAAATAACTATTCACCTCAACCATTGAACCATATATATAGGTGCAGGGGAGTCTTATTGAATCAAGGACTCAAAAAAAAAATCTAAACACAAATCACCACTCCCTAAGAAATAGAGTGAGATAAAGTCTAAGTAACTAAAAACACAACTGAAAATGTAGAAGAATTTGAATAGGACTGCAACTCTACTACAATAGTAAAACTGAAATATGGATTGTAAAAATAGTCTCGTTGGATTCCAAATCATGGTAGATCTCTTCTCCTTTAGTGGTCTTATTAAATGAAGTGGAAAATCACAATTATCTTGACAAATAGATGCCTCCAATTTTGCAACTACCGTGGTTTGCTTATTCTATAACTTCCCCTGCATCGTTGTCTAAAACTCCTTTAGATGTAGGATGTACCCCTTAGTTGTTGCAAGCTACCATTTTCTTACTCTGGCTTCTTGGATGCAAAGAGTTAGTTCACCAAAGCATATACACAATACTAAATAACCATAATTTAATCATATCTACATACACTACATCCCAAACAAAATCACACATTAACCATGCAATTACTAACATACCATAATCATATTTCCATATACTTAGAACCAAGTTCAAGTTGCATGATGATCATAGAAAGATAGTGAAGTTTAGGAATATGTATGAAACAAGTGCTTGGAATGTCTAAAAGTATGCAATAAAACAACATAAAACTAACTAATAATTAGCATCATCACTTGGAACCAATGACACGGGAGAACCAAGTCTTGTGATAAGGATTAAAGCATTATCAAATTGCTTTGATAGGGGATGAGATGCTACCTAAAATGTGATCTCCAAGGACTATTTAATATGGGAATAATATGTTTTCTCCAAGTTATGGGTTGGATAGTGCTATGTAGATTGTTGGTTATTTTTTAAGAACCAAACTTAATCTCAATAATTGCCTATGAATCTTCCATGATTCAATGATCAACAATGGTGAGGATTGACCAATGACTGGGTGAAAGATTGCTAGGATTTCCCTCTACACTTTGGGCTCTGCAAGGCCTAGGAGGGTGATCCTTACAAATTTTTAAATGATACTCTTGTGCCAAATTACCAAAAAACATTGTGAATAACAAATACATTCCCATAATTTGCAAAATAGATGAAAATCCTAAATAATTTGGCTAATTCTTTAAAAAATGACCACCTAAAGCAGGGAATGGATGATTCCTTATAAAACTATAGAACAATTAAAGGTGTATAAATAATTTTCTTTAAGGATTTGTTCTTTGAAAGGCAGGATCGACTCAATTACATAAAAGATAACCAAATTTATAAATCAATGCTTTATCCATGGGAAACAAATTTACATTTGCAACAAAATGTAATACATCAGTAATTAGACTTAGCATTCATAGACTATTGTGATATTTCCTTGCAATAAAACAACTCAAGGTCTCCCAAAATAGAAGCTACTTATTAATCCTTGTACTTCATCACACAAACCTATGACTTCATCAAAGCATTTTAATTAATTCTTTGAATTAAAGCAAAGATAAAACCATAAATTCAACCAAAATGATTGAAGACAAATAAAAGATCCTTGATCATTTTATTCATAATTCAAGTAACAAAATACAATAGGAGAGAAATTGTTCTAGAATTTGCATTGCTCATTTAAATTCCATTATTGCTATAAAACTATTATGCCTATTACAAACTAGAATTCATACCTAGGTCTCAATACTATTCTATTCCATTGTGCTTGATTTACAAAATTCTTACATGAGTTCAAAACTAAACCAACCAAAGACCCATGCAATTGGCCTTGAATTCCCATTTATAAGAACATGGGAGCAACAAGCTTCAGGCCAAATTATACATTAAGTCACAATTTACATTTGGCATTCATTTGAATTTGAATTTCAAAACATCCCCATTCATTTACATTTGCATTTCATGAGGGGAAAACATATAAGACAAAAGTTATTTCCTTTCACAAAAGAAGATTTCCCCGCCTTCCAAAAGGAATCTTTCACTATTGTAGCAACATCAAAACATCTTCTTCATGAGAAAAATTATCTTCCACGTGTGCACCAAGTAAAAAAAAACTTAAAACATAAAGCAATGAAAGAATAGAGAAGAAACCACATCCATTTTCAGCACTCTGTCATCACTCCATAACCGAGAGGATATAATGTTTTGTAATGCTTCATCTAAGGCTTAATCTGTGAAATTTTAAAGCCATGTATTAGAATCCTCCTTGGTGGGCCATTAGATATCTAGTAATTCCTGCACCTTGGTGTTGTGCTGGTTGTACCTGGCATCAATTAGTATACATGCCTCTTTAACAAATGCATCCATCCTCACCTTAATTCCCGTCATATTGTCAACTGCTAGATTTAACATGGTGTAATCTATTAGGTTGTCCATCTTCTTTAAATGTGGGAGTAAATCTCCTAGCTCATCTTTCTAAACAACAAATTATTTCAGTCCACTTTCATCATTTAATATTTTGGGCATACCATGCCCCTCCATGTCCCTGAACATTTTTAATTTATTCTACAGTTGTACTCCCAACTTTCCATGAAAAGCTGAAATTCCTCCTAATAGGTCCACTATTTTCAACACATTTGGTATATTTTTCTGGGCATCAAGATCACCTTTCATGTTAGGTATCATCTCTTTTAGGGCCCCAACCTTGACACTCCATTTTCTCCATTCATTCTGGAAAGCATTTTAAACTTGCACATATCTTTCATGAGCTTCATTGATGCTCTTGTATGCCCCCCAAACATTGTCAAATTTTTTTACTATCTTCATAACCTTGTTATTTAAAACATCATCAAAGATATCATCAACAACCTTTGTAGTTTCTTCCTTAGCTCTTTTGACATTATATTTTTCTGTTTTCACTTCCTTCTTCAAGCTCTTAATTCTCAGTGATAGAGTTTCCCTATCTTGAGCTGATAGTTCTGAAGAAGATGAAGAGGGGGAAAGGAAATGCTCTTATTGACTAGCTTGCTTGTGTAGTGGCCCTCATCTTATTACATTCATTCAAAAGAGTGCTGTATTTATTCAATAAATCATCGTACTTTTTTTGGGAAATTTGTGCAATGTCAACACTAAGCATGGCAACATGCACAATCAATTTTGTAGCCTAGATTGGAGTGATATCTATGGCTCTCTTCACCACAACTAAGCCAATAACTTCTTCAATAGACTTGATAACCTCAGGTTTCCCAGTGTTGGGAGCTATTGACAAAATTGCTAGAGAGAGTATGCAATTTTGGACTGAAACCTGATCCAAAGATGCAGTTATTAAAATGTTCTTCTGATACAGAGGCATTAGGGTCCTTTCTTATTGCATCAAGTGAAATAGAAATAGTTAAGTTCCACCTTGGAAGAAACATTACACCACTTTCTTTAACAAGTTTCCTAGCCTCAACATGAGCAATTCCTGCTATCTCAACCATTATTTTCTCCTCCTCTACTTTCTCTGCTCCCTCATGTTGTGAAGGGTCTACATTGACCTTAGCCTCTTCAATTCTCTTCTTTTTGTCCTGGATTCTTTGCTAAATTATAAATTATTTAAACTCCTTGGTTTGTACAAAGGAATCATCAACAAGAAACTCATCACAAGCTTTGATCCAGGGATCATCATCAGTTTCTTCATTATACTCCCATTTGACAATTCTATCTTGGGGAACAAATGGATCAAGAGCATCATTTATTTTAGGAGAAGAGAATCTCATCTCCACCTCCTCATCATCAGGCACATGCTTTGCATATTTCTCTTCTCCAATTATTTCAATATATCCTCCTTCAACCTCCAAAGGCTGCTCTGGGATATCCATAGCCTCATGTTGTTTCTCCAAAAGGACTTGTGCCTTTTCAACAACCTCCTTAACCTTTACCTTGAACTCACCATTCTAAAAATCCTTCAATTTAGTCATATCTCTTTCATAAGGGTCCTAAATCTCATCATACAGACTAACATAGAATGCATTCCTCTTCATTATATCTTCCATAATGTCACAAATAGTAGTCCACTCCTTTCTTGAAGTCACTACTCCATCAATTGTCAAATTTCTTATCACATCATGAGTATACAAAAATTTATGAGAAAACCCACATAATCCCTTCGTTCTATTATTCCCATGTATCAACTCCTTAGGGTCACAGTCCCTAGCCTCATCAATTGGTAACTTGAGGTTATTCAACATTATTCCAAATTTGTCATATCCTTCTTTGGCAGTAGCCTTGAAATAGGTAAAAGTGCAGTGTGGAGTTATAACTGAACCTTTCCTAGGAGTCCTAAATTTCTCCTTATCCATAAAATCTAATTACCACATGAGTTCCATGAATTCCAATCTATCAGACACATACAGTGGCAAGCAATGAGGTGCTACCTTGGCTCTATAAGCCCTGATTAGAGTATAATGTGTATGCAAAAACCAGTCACCCCAATTATGAGTCTGTGTTGATCCTTCTACGAGCTCATAGGGGTGCATGATCTCTCTGATGACTTTTGAAAGTCTATATAGAGGTGCTACACCCAAAATCTCCAAGATACCAAACCTTATAACATTGTTGAAAGCAAGATAGTTTGAATCGGGACAATTTTGGTCTCAAATGTGAGTCCACATCCGCACTGACATATAATTTCCTTCCACATTCTTTTTCCTTAATGTAATTTTATTCTTCCACTTTTCTTGCCCTACATAAAGAAGCATATGCATCAATAAGGAATAGTGAGGAAAAATTAATGGGGCACTGCCATCCTTTAAACCAATCAACCCCTTGTGTATCTGTTCCACAATATACGTTGCATAATTAAAACCCCTGTTGGAATTCTAATTCTGAATGTTAGTGATCATTACCAACAAGGCAGTTGGTGTCCTTGCATCAAACCTGTGAGCCAAAAATTGATCCAAGCAATAATAAGTTTTTTTGAAGTAGTTTGCAAATTCCTCACAATCAAATGGTTCCAAGTCCTTAGGATTGAAACCCCATTTATCATCTTTTATGTCCCTAGCAAGCACGTGTATTCTATATCTATAATTTTTTTGCTCATATTCCATGCACAAATCAGAAAAATTGATACTAACAGTATAATTGGGGTTTAGCTTAAACACTTCCACAATTTTGTCCCTTCTTATGTCAAGGATTAGGGTTCCATTCTCACTTTTTATTTTTCTATCTACAACATCATAATGTTTTTCTAGTTCTAGCATCACGTCCACCTCAATGAACACATTTGGCACTACTAGCCTCGCAAGGTTGAAACCCCATAGGTGATGGGTTGGACGTTTAACATATCTTCTGTTGAAGGCATAAAAAAACAACTCCCAACCACTTTGAGGTAGAGGGACTTCTCCAATCCTAGCAGCATTATCAATCAATATGCTAGTTAGAATGGCTTTCCCATTAGGTCTTTTACCAATTTGTGCTCCTCCCTCATTTATATCTTTAGTTTCGCCCTCCATGAATTTGGCAAGAGTACTCTTTTCTCCCTTAGACTTCATAGACCTTTTTGAAGATTCTGGCTTGGGTTTAGCAACTCTAGGCTCTTATATTTGGGTTTACCCTCAACCCCTGAGGATTCACTAGGATAACTCATTTTCTACAGCTAGGGTTTATGAATTTTCAACTTGTAAATGGGGGCTAACTAGTCTATGCTTTCAAGAAACAAATTTGTAGGATAAAACCCTCCCAAACCTTACAAAGCTCTTACCAATTAAACAAAATTGCACAGTGAAAAAACCCTTGCAAACCCTAAGAATCTAAAGCTTTTAGAAAATTTCACTAACTTCCTAACCCAGCTTAATTCAAACACAATTGACATAGAGGGGTATAATTACTTGCTTACCTGAGAAAATTCAGCATGCAATGTCTTCGCAACTCTTTGCCTGAGCTCTTCACATATTCTTCTCAAACTTGACAAATTCCTATTGTGATAGGTCAAAATTAAGTGGTAGAAAATGAGCAGCAAACAAAGTAATGCAAATACCACCAAAAACAACCTACACCTCAAGATTAGCCTAGTTGGAATCAACATAAAATAGAAACAACAAATGAAACTTTTACTTTGTGTCGAATCGATCCTTTGGTTGGCCCTTCGATCTTTGGTGTTGTATGCTCCTTGGATGGCAAGATGCAAGCTAGATGATGATATGATAATATATGCAAGTGGGTGCAAACATGAAAATAGCTAAGTATGGATTCTAGGAAAATTTTGCAAGAGTTTGGCTACAATGCATGATCTCCCCAAAATAGGAGAAAAGAGGGGGTATTTATAGAGATTTTGGAAATCTCTAGGGAAATGGACGGTCAATATTGAGCCACCAAGATCAAGATGTAGGGCCAAGGTGAGTTGAGAACTCACAAGCCCTCACATCTTGACATGTGGCATGTGAAGTGGCTCAAAAAGGGTGATGTGTACATGAGGTGGAAGGATAGGACATGACATGGAGAGGGTACATAGTACCTTGGGATTGGGACAAGATCTCATAAAAGAGGTACTTGTCCCCATGTGGGTGAGAGGACAAGTGGGAAATTAAAAATTCCTCAAATATTCTCATGGGGAAGAGAAGGAATATAAAATTCCCTTAAATGCATTGGGGGATTAAATGTGAATTAAAAATTCACATGGGGAATGGAGATGCCTTGTTCAAAAAGAGAAAGCTTTTAATGAAGTTGACTAAGGACACATTTCATAAATGATATGGGGATTAGAGATGACCTAATTAGGTGATTAAGGTTGTGCAAGTACTTGATTATACTAATTAAGGACTCCTTAAAGACAAGTGGGAAATTATGGAGGATGAGACCCTAATGATGATTAGGGGTGTGCACATTTTAATCATAAATTAATTATGACTAAGAAAGAGGGTTAGACTGCTAAGAGGGATTATAGGCCAACTTGCAAAAGTTGGAGGATGTGACAATGAGAGAGAAAATAGGGAATTTAAAAGTAAATTTAAAATTCCAAAAGATAATGTGACTAAATTAAATAAAGTGATGCATTTATTTAATTTAAAGAGGAAATAGGGGAAAAGTATTTATTAAATTAGACACCTTGGGAAACCTTATGCTAGAAACATAATATTAATTAAATGAATGATTTAATTAATACCGACAAAGAGGATGATTTTAAAAGAGCAAAGGGATGATTAAGAAGATGAATTTGACCATATGGAAGTGGTCAAATTAGGATGTCTACATTTTTCCCCTCTTTGAAACACTATTAGGATAATAGGGTTTCGAAGAAAATAAAACACAGATGACTCTATGGAAGAAGCGACTGGAAAAGAGATGCCCCAGCATGGGAGAGATTATGAGCTACCCAAACAGAGAAGAATTAAAGGGGATGCCCCAGTCTCGCGAGGGAAGGCTTATGACAGAAGATTGGGAGAGGATGGTAGGGTATGCCCCCTCGAGAAGGGGATGGGCACGGAGACAAAAAAGGGGGCCCCGGGCAACTTCTCGAAAGGATGAAGTGGCATATGTCGATAGAAAGAACACAAAAAATTGAGAAGATTGACGCTGGAATGGAGGAAAATGGGCATACAGTGTGGAAATGGCAGCCCTGGGAAGACAAGGGGGGAGGGAATTAGTTAAGGCCCAAAAAAGCTAAATAAAAGGAAAAAAAATCCTTTCATTTTAAAAAGTAAAAAAAAGGGGGAAAAACTATAAAAGGGAATGTGAGGGTTATTTCTCCTCATTTGGATAGCTGTCAAGTGAGGAGAAGAGGAAGAGGAGGAGAGAGCAAGACAAGGAGAAGACACGATGCCAGAATATGATTCAGACATCATTCATCGGGGGGATGAGAGACAACGATTTTTCGAGGAGTGTGTCGTGCCACGTCAAGTTAGGCCAAAACCCCACTTTGTGTTTTCATTTAATTTGGCTAATTTTTCAAAAAAAAAAACAAGATATGGGTTTTGTGGGGTGGGTCGGGATGAAAAATGGGTTACCGGGGAAATTTTTTATTTTTTTTTATTTTGTTGTTTGCTTTGCCCATTTGGCAGGTTTTGGGGTAGCTGGGACAGCGGTGGGGGGGAGGGTTTGGGGTGGCGGCTGAGCCAGGCCCAGGAAGATAAGCCCAGCCAGGCAGGCAGGGCCACCCATCTGAGAGGGTGGGTCCGCCCGAGCGGGGGCGGGTCCGCCCCGCTCAGGCGGAGCGCCGCCAGGCAGCCCGGGCAGGTCTGCCTGCGCGCAAACGAAGCACCACCCAAGCGACTCGGGTGGGTCCGCCCATGAGCATGGGAAGGTCCACTCGAGCACGAGGGCGGGTCTACCCAGGAGCTTGGGTAGGTCCACCCGGGCTCGAGGGCGGGTTCGCCTGCGAGCTCGGGCGGGTCTGCCCAGGCACGAGGGCGAGTCTGCCCGGGCTCAAGGGTGGGTCCATCCACGCGCTCGGGCGGGAGCGCTCGGACTCGGGGCGGGTCCGCCAGAGGGGCTGGGGCAAAGCCGAGAAGACCGAGTAAAAACAAGAAGGGCGAGAGACATGGATTAGACAAGTCGAAGGGGCAAGGGAAATTCCGGGGAGGGGGGCGTGTAGGGTTAAAAATTGTAGGATAAGATGATATGAGGAAAAGGAACTGACAATCTACTATTGTGATGGATGCAGAAAGTGGAGAGTTTGCGGACGCAAGAGAGATGGTCCCAGGTTTTGGTGAGATGCATGACACGAATGACAGGAGTGGAGCACCAGAGACTGTCAGAGGCAGGACTATTGCACATGCTGTCCTATCCGACGATGAAGGCCCACAGGGCCATGCTAATAGCGCTGATAGAGCACTGGTACTTGGAGACATCGACATTCTATCTATCGATGGGGGAGATGATGGTGACCTTGGAGGATGTTTGGTGGATTCTGAGGCTCCTTATAGCAGGACTTTCGGTTAGCAAGTGCTGGTCAAAGGGCGAGGCGCTGGATGAGTCTGTGTGCGTTGTTTTCGGTAGTGACGATCTACCGGTTCAACGGGGTCAGTTGGATGTGGATAGGATGCTGTCTTGCAGGGGGATGTCAGTTTTGTTCTTATACTTAGCGGGACTGATTAGTGGGATCCTAGTGCCAGATCAGAGTGGTCGATTCCTGCACCTCATATTTCTCGAGGTGATTCGACACATCATCGAGGGCCGAGAGGGGTAGTTTGTGTGGGGGACATGCATGCTGGCACAACTGTACCGAGACATGCACCAGGTATACTACCGGAAGGTGCTGAGCATGGTCCATGTCACACTACTACAGGTTTGGGCATGGGAGCACATCAGGGTGACCAGACTGATTGTGCATAGAGTAGGAGTGCAGGATGACAGAGGCAGGAGTGATATTGCGGTATCGGGATGTGAGAGATGTGGATGTGTGGAGGAGATGGTTGGATGATGTGCAAGAGGAGATGATAGTGTGGCATCCCTATATGCTGCGACACTTCAGGGGTTGGAGGGAGGATGAGGTGGCACATAGCGGTTACTTCTTCACATGCTATTATATTATTGGGTGGATTTCGATTATAGTGGAGCTACATAGACCCGATCGGGTGACACGACAGTCTAGAGCGAGACAGGACATTCCTGGGGGGCAGGTGAGATTCTGACGACTGTCACGGGAGTGGCCATGGGGGGCTCCATTGAGCTTGGAGGCAGTGTGGGAGGAGCTAGAGACATTACATTTTAGGCTATACCCCGACAGGTGGGAGGGTCCGAGAGATGCAGGGGTGACAGATTGATACCGGTAGTGGTTTAGGTGACATCCACTACCACGGATTACTCCAGTAGTGTTGATTGAGGGGGCACTAGGGT
>VDFB02109042.1:45431991-45505105 GCA_007258455.2 Sequoia sempervirens
GAATAGGTGGCATCAAGATCAGTGGCTGAGCTAAATATTCCTTGATTTTATCGAAACCTATCTGACATTGTTGGTTCCATCGGAAGGTGGAGTCTTTCTTCAGAAGATGAGTGAATGGCTGACACTTGTGCGCGAGCTGGGCTATGAACCGACAGATGGATTGCATCTTCCTCTGGAGGCTTCTTAGCTGCTTCAGATTGTGTGGAGGTGGCATGTCCAGAATAGCCTTAACCTTGGCAGGATCAACTTCAATACCCCTTTGGGAGACTATGAATCCCAACAGTTTTCCCGAGGTAACCCCAAAGACACACTTTTTTGGATTTAGCCGCAACTTGTAATGCTCTAACCGTTCGAAGATCTTTTTCAGGATGGTAGGATGTTCATCTCGTGTTCTAGATTTCCCTAACAAGTCGTCAACATAATCCTCCATGATGATATGGATGAGGTCATGGAAGATGACCGTCATTTCCCTCTGATAGGTTGCCCCTACATTTTTGAGACCAAAGGGCATAACATTGTAACAAAAAGTACCCCAAGGTGTCGTGAAGGCAGTCTTGTGTTGGTCCTCAGGTGCAATTTGAATATGATTATAACCAGAGAAGCCATCCATAAGGGATAGCATTTCATGTCCTGCCGTGAGGTTGACCAACATGTCAATGTTAGGTAGAGGGAAGTCATCTTTTGGGTAGGCCTTGTTAAGATCCCTGAAGTCTGTGCAAATCTGAATGTCTCCGTTTGGTTTGGCAACTGGTACTATATTGGAGATCCACTTAGAGTAGTCAATTGGTCTGATAAAACCTACATATAGTAACTTCTCCAACTCCTTCTTGACTAACAATGCCACTTGTGGATGCATTTTGCGGAGCTTCTGTTTGATAGGTTTGGCATCTAGATGAACGTCTAGATGATGAACCACTAAGGCGGGGTCTAAGCTGGGCATGTCTGAATATGACCAAGAAAATTTAATGATTCCCCCTTGGAGTAGCTTCACGATGACTGGATACTCTTGCTCTGAGAGTGATTTAGCTACATAAGTGATCTTAGGATTTTCAGCAGTACCCAGATTAACTTCTTGAGTCTCCTTGATTAGAATGGATGATCGGGCAGATAACTGAGTTCCCACAAGGGGAAGATGAACATCTCCATATTTTAGCGCCTCCTCAAGGTTTTCACCGTCAGATGCATCCTTTATTTTTACTTTTTCAAGGTCAGGAAGTGCCTTAGGGAGGTTTTCACTAGATGACTGCTTTTATTTTTCTTATTCTTATTTTTGCGAATGGAGTGTTCATCCTCCCCCAATCCCATGAGGTTGATATATGTATCCATAGACATATTGACAGGTGTGCTATTACATAGGTCTCAATCAATGAGCTCAGGGTGGCGAAGGG
Organism: Sequoia sempervirens; assembly: GCA_007258455.2. Classification (NCBI taxonomy): domain Eukaryota; kingdom Viridiplantae; phylum Streptophyta; class Pinopsida; order Cupressales; family Cupressaceae; genus Sequoia; species Sequoia sempervirens. The sequence goes on from VDFB02109042.1 coordinate 45,433,380, forward strand.
ATAGGGTAATGGCGCAGATGGATAGGCATTCGAACATGGATGATAGGTTAGTGTGATCAATGTCATTGTATGCACGTATGATGGATTCCTCCTCGGGTATGTCTTCCAATGAGCCATTGTCCACGGTGACACTATTGGAGGTATTAGACGATGTTGCAAGGATTTTCTACTTTTTATCGTATCTGATGCCTACGTTCTTGGGCAGCTTTGATGTGTCAATGGGTTGCAACCACCCCTGTTCTTCTTTTCCTAGACCCCTACCTTGGTAGTTATACTTTTCTGCAAACTTAGCCGACCAAGGATATGCTTCTTGAAAATATTCCTTTAGAGGGTTATCTAGTTGGTGTTCTTCTCAGTATACCCATTGACTTATATCCTCTTCTAGTGCATCTATCTTGATACTAGGGGACGTGAAAGTGGTGGTAGGAATTTTTTTACCACTGATGGTGACAATCTTGTCTTCCTTTGGAGTAGCATGTGAAGGTTGGCCATACTCATGTGGTGTCGGGGGCATGGTTGCTATATTAAGGGCAGTATGCATTTCGTATTCTCCATACCCCTTGTCAATGATCTAGACTTTTGTGACTGTAGGATCAGTGGTGGAAGATGGAGTGGTTGTCGTGATGGAGGGTGGATTAGCGGATGATTACTGAGATGCCCCCATTTCAACCCCTGAACAATAATGTAGATGGGGCAAGGATGCTTCTAAAGCGTGGCAATATTCAAATGGTTGGGGGTCAGCGTGGATGGTGACTTCCTGTCCGTTGACTGGAAATTTTAGGCACTGATGGTACGTGGAAGGGACGACTTGCATAGCATGGAGCCATGGGCGGCCAAGGAGGAGATTATATGGCAAGTCCAGATCAAGGACATGACAGGTAATGTATTGAACCACAGGTCCCACTTGGATAGGAAGACTGATAATTCCCTCTGAATTCCTTTCTGTGTTATCATAGGCCTTGATGGTGATGATCTGATTACTCAGATCTGCTTAAGTATACCCCACCTATTTTATGAATTTGAGAGTACATAAATTTAGGGCAGAGCCATTATCTACCAAGACCCTTTTTATTTTATGGCGGGCAACAATGACTTCGATATGCAAGGGGCGATTATGACTGACATCGATATTTGGCATGTCATTTTGGCTGAAGTGTAGTTGATAAGATAAAGCCAGGTGTCTGACTAAAGCTTGGAATCGTGTAGGATCAATGCCATTAGGTACATGGGTTTCCTGTAGGGCTCTATTGAGAATTTCTTGATGTACAGGAGAAGACTTAAGCAAATCCAAAATGGAGATATGGGCAGGGGTCTTCCCTAAGTGATCAAGGATGTTGTACTGGGAGCTTACAGGAGTTGATGGGGCAGGTGCGGAGGCTGTAGGGACAGTGATGTGGGCTCGTCATGTAGTAATAGCACACTGAGGGCCTTTGGCTTTAACATGTATCATGGATACACGGGGTTCTACCTACTCAATGTAATGAATAATACCCTCATAATTGAGGGGTACATTCTTATAGTTCACGTTATTTGTGCTCTTGTCTTGGGGATTACTATTGGAGGTGCTCGGGCCTTGATTATGAATTGGAAAGGCGTTTTGATATATCTGCAATTGAGCATTGGATGACGAAGCTTGACTGGTGTCAACCTTGATATCTCCTCGATCAATGAGATCTTGGACATATTTTTTTAGACCCTGACACTTATTCAAAGAGTGTCCTTTGATTTTATGGAAATCACAATATTCATTTTCCCTAAACCATGCAGGCTTGGGCTTGGATTCGTCAAGTGGCTTAGTGACAGGGTAGGTGATTGGATAATTGATCTGTAACAGTTTATTGAAGACAACACTCAGGGGTTCTCCTAATTAAGCATACTGACGTTTAGCATTCCCCTGGTTGTTTTGATTTGACTGTTGAGGAGGGCGAGGTGCCCCCTGTGGTACCGATATGGTGTTAGATATGAATGGTTGTTGTCTCTGAGATGTATTAGCCACTTGGACATGTTTAGTATCAGTGATGCCGTCATTTACTGTATTCTTGTTCTCGTTCCAAAAATGTGGCTTGTCATTGAATGACCTTTCTTTATCCTGGTTATATATTTTGACGCGCCCCTTGGCAACAAGGGCACATTCAAGGATAGGTCCTTTTTCTACTAGCTCGGCGAAAGTGGTGACACAATGTAACCTAAAGTTATGAGCGATGTCGGGATGAGAGTTCTCTACAAAGAGGGTGACCATTTCCTTCTCTCTTAAAGGGGTTTTCATTCGGCTTGCTAACACACGCCACCTTTGAAGATAGCTAGCGAAGGTTTCCCCCTCCCGTTGTTTCTCTTTGAGGAGATCTAAGGTATCAGTGTCCTCCAAATTGAAGGAGAAGTAGGAGACAAACTTTTCTAACAGGTCCACAAAAGATTTTATGGACCCTCTTTTGAGGGTCATGAACCAGTCTAGGGCAATGCCTGTTAGACTCCGCGGGAACAGGTGCAAGTGATAATTGTCATTATGCATAACTTCTTGACACTAGGAGTAAAAATCCTGTAAGTGGGCCTTGGGATCCTTGTTCCCCCTATATCTGTCGAATTTTGGTATGTCAAAATGTTTAGGGAAGGGGATCAATGAGATGGAGGGATCGAATGGATATGGGCATATGTCCTCAAATTTGAATGATTGTTTGCCAGTCCTTGCTTGAAGATCTCTCAAAGCAGCTTTAATTTCTAGAAAATCTGAGTTTACTAGTGGTTGGTTGGATGGATATGGATGGTAGGATGATAGAGGATCCTGCTGAGAGAACGTTGGGTCGTTGAGGTATGGGTTTGGATGGTGGAGTGATGACATCCCTTGTTGGTATGCCGGGGGATTTTGTTGATGCGTGGGTTGTTGTTGCGAGGTATAATATGGATTTGTTTCATAAAGATGTGAGGTGGGTTGCTGAGGTGCTTGGATGTGATGTTGTAGATTGACCCATTGATACTGGGGGAGTTGTTGTGATTGTTGGGAGGCCACATAAGGTGGTTGCTGCTGGGACTGATGTTGGTAATAGGGATATTGTGGTGGTTGCTGATGTGATGTGAGATGTTGTATGGGCCTAGATGACATGTTGTATTGTGCTTGAGCCCGTGGTCGTAGGATGGATGCGAGGAAAGGGGATATGGTTTGAGTGGGAGGTCGGGACAAATTGCTTTGCGGCTGATATGATGGTTGTTGCGAGGAAAATAACGGATGTTGTTGTTGGGGCGGCTGGGATAACGTAGGGGGATTTTGCAAGGGAGTTTGTTGGGTACCGAAAGGAGCATTCGAAGGGGGTAGATTAGATTGAGGCGGCTGTGGGGATTCATATGAAGGAGATGGTTGGTTTAGGGCCCCAGAAGGTGGAGGCAAGCCAGTGAAAGGGCTGCCCCCAGTGTTGACAGGAGGCGGATTCGAAGGGGGTGGTGCCGGTAGCATTAGTGGTTGTGGTTATGGGACGTTTTGTGGCATGCCAAAGGCAAAAGGATCATTGGGGTCAGTGGTTTGGGGTGTCCCTATGACCAAGATTGTGGGATGTGGGGGATTGCTAATGGGATACAGAACAACGTTGCCAAATTCAGGTTGATGTCAACCTTCTACGGAAGGAACATTGGGGACGTATGAGCTACCTGGGACATTATGTGAACCTTGGGGTACGTTAGGTGTGGAGCCGCCATACTTGGATAGGTCGACACCTGACGGCAGTTTGACACCCTTGTCAATTAAGTGAGCCAAGATCTCTTTGCCATGTTTTTCAAGAAGGTGATTCGTCATTTGCACATTGACAGGGTTACTAAAGTGTTCCTCAAATGTAACCTCAGGTTGGATGACTGTGTTTTCATCCCTGGGAGGTGATGTGTTTTGACCGTCGATATTGGATTGTGATGAGGTGCCATTGTGAGGATCCGGGGGATGTTTGCACTATTATTGGGGTCTTGTGAGACATTAGTTGTGTTGTTCGGATCTTGAAGGATGTTTGGTTGGGATTTTTGTTTGGCCATATTCCTTGTTTATAACTGAGTCTGAACGGGCATGCAAGATGATATGATGGATTAGGATGATTTTGGTGATGAAAGGATTGATTTGATTTGATAATCGATTAAATGACGTGGCTTGACAGGATTGGTTTGATTGGATGATTGATTAGCCATCAAGGCTAGGGCTTCATGAGATTGATTTGATTTGACCGAAGTGATCTAGGTTGATCGATAGAAAATGAGTCGATTAGGATTGGATGATATTACGATCCAATTTGAATTGATGATTGATTAGGATGGATGATAATGACTGGGATCTAAAACCCTAGTTCAAGAGTGACCCTTGGTAACGTTAGGTGTTGATTAATCAAAAAAAAGGGGGGGGGGGTGTATGATAATGACACCGAATCCAACTTGAGATGGAAGTGGATTGATTAGGCCAACAAAGATGACCGACTTAGGATGGATGACGATCCGAATTTGGTTTTGATGGATGACGATTAGAAATGAACACCCAGGTCAATTCAGATAACTGCTCTAACAAGGATTCAATGGGATACTGATATTCCAAAACATGGAAAGGATAACTAGAATGTGAATTCTGAATGGATGTATGGATGCACGAGCCAAGGGGATGAACGTTTAGGATGACAAATGGATTCTCAAAACAAGTGGAAAGAAGTCCGAAATGAGAAGACGAGTGATCGAGATGGGGGAATGATGGTTCTGACTGGCGAAGTGGATAAAAAAGTTGATCGATCAAGGGTCAGGTCTGCCCCTGTACAGGTCAGGTCCGCCCATGGAGAAAAACTAATCAAAATGGGTCACAACAGGCCCGAAACAAGTTGGTCAAAAGGTCAAGTCTACCCCTGGATGAGGGAAAGTTCGCCCAAGGAGAAAAAACTGATGAAACTGGGTCAAAAATAGGCTCCAAAGAACTATTTTTTAGGGCAAGTCCGCCCCTAGATGAGGGCAAGTCCACCCAAGGAGCAAAACCTGATGAAATTAGGTCAAAATCAGGCTCCAAAGAACTAGTTTTTAGGGAAAGTCCACCCCTGGATGAGGGAAAGTCCGCCCAAGGAGAAAAAACTGATGAAATTGGGTCAAAAACAGGCTCCAAAGAACTAATTTTTAGGGCAAGTCTGCCCAAGGAGCAAAAACTGATGAAATTAGGTCAAAATCAGGCTCCAAAGAACCAGTTTTTAGGGCAAGTCTGCCCCTGGATGAGGGCAAGTCCACCCAAGGAGGGTTTAACTTGAATTTTGACAAAAAAGACCAAGGAAAAGGACTAAAAACATAATAGTCATCAATTGAAAGGCTATGGCAAAGTGAAGCAAAGCAGACAATCATTGGTTTTGTACAAATAAGACAATTCAGACAGCACAAGCCTAAGTCTAGTAGAGGGGTATAGCCGACAAAGTCCTCTAATCTAGGATGAACATGGTTACTAGGGAGTCCTCGATATACACCCGGTACGTGAGGCCCAAACTGTGAACACCAACCCGTTACAAGCGTGAGTCAAGAACTTAAAAGGCTCAGACCAACTCTTCACATCATCTCGATGCTTTGCCAATTATGTGGTTGGATTGAGGTACAACTTTTGCTCTCCCAACCTTTATATACCCTGCTGGTACGCATGGTTGGAATTGTCCCTTGGGGTGATGAAATCCCCAAGCAGGTCCCACTAAGAAAAGTAAAATAAGTAGACTTAAAAGACGTGGTAAGCTACGATTTCTCGTCACTCAGGATCATCGAATGGCGCAATGGGATTGGATACGTCAAATAGCTCACCCAAAAACACAACATACAAGGTTGATTGACCCCTTTTAATTAAACTATGTTCCTAATTAAGGGTTAAGAACCCTTAAAATAGTCAAAAAATTGCTAAAAAACTGAAATTTCACCTTTTCAAAAAAGCTATCTGGGGCAAATCCGCCTGTCTGTGAGGGTAGATCTAGTTGCCTGGGGAAAATCCAGCTGTCTATTAGGTCGGGTCCACTTGTGTGTTAGGTCGGGTTCGCCCCTCCATGAAAAAGTTCCAAAAAATAATTTTTGCAGTCTTGGGAGGGCAGTTCCACCCTTGTAGAGGGTTAGGTTCGCTTGTGGAGGGTGGGTCTGCCTGTCTGTTGAGTCAGGTCTGCCCCTCTGTGAAATTTTTTCAAAAAAGACACTTTCTGCAATCTGGGGAGGGTAGGTCCGCCCCTGGAGAAGGTCAGGTCCACCTATGGAGGGCGGGTCTGCCCCTCTATGACCTGTACCTGCAAAAAGTCAAAAAATAGAAAACGTGAAAGCAAGAGACCCATTTGTGGGTCCCACCGGGCATGCCAGAAAGGTGATAGGTCAAAATTAAGTGGTAGAAAATGAGCAAAAAATAAAGTAATGCAAATACCACCAAAAACAACCTACACCTCAAGATTAGCCTAGTTGGAATCAACACAAAATAGAAACAACAAATGGAACCTTTTACCTTGTGTCGAATCAATCCTTTGGTTGGCCCTTCAATCTTTGGTGTTGTATGCTCCTTGGATGGCAAGATGCAAGCTAGATGATGATATGATAATAGATGCAAGTGTGTGCAAGCATGAAAATGGCTAAGTATGGATTCTAGGAAAATTTTGCAAGAGTTTGGCTACAATGCATGATCTCCCCAAAACGGGAGAAAAGAGGGGGTATTTATAGAGATTTTGGAAATCTCTAGGGAAATGGACGGTCAATATTGAGCCACCAAGATCAAGATGTAGGGCCAAGGTGAGTTGAGAACTCACAAGCCCTCACATCTTGACATGTGGCATGTGAAGTGGCTCAAAAAGGGCGATATGTACATGAGGTGGAAGGATAGGACATGACATGGAGAGGGTACATAGTACCTTGGGATTGGGACAAGATCTCCTCATAAAAGAGGTACTTGTCCCCATGTGGGTGAGAGGACAAGTGGGGAATTAAAAATTCCTCAAATATTCTCATGGGGAAGTGAGAAGGAATATAAAATTCCCTTAAATGCATTGGGGGATTAAATTTGAATTAAAAATTCACATGGGGAATGGAGATGCCTTGTTCAAAAAGAGAAAGCTTTTAATGAAGTTGACTAAGGACACATTCCATAAATGATATGGGGATTAGAGATGACCTAATTAGGTGATTAAGGTTGTGCAAGTACTTGATTAGACTAATTAAGGACTCCTTAGAGACAAGTGGGAAATTATGGAGGATGAGACCCTAATGATGATTAGGGGTGTGCACATTTTAATCATAAATTAATTATGACTAAGAAAGAGTGTTAGACTGCTAAGAGGGATTAGAGGCCAGCTTTCAAAAGTTGGAGGATGTGACAATGAGAGAGAAAATAGGGAATTTAAAAGTAAATTTAAAATTCCAAAAGATAATGTGACTAAATTAAATAAAGTGATGCATTTATTTAATTTAGAGAGGAAATAGGGGAAAAGTATTTATTAAATTAGACACCTTGGGAAACCTTATGCCAGAAACATAATATTAATTAAATGAATGATTTAATTAATACTGGCAAAGAGGACAATTTTAAAAGAGCAAAGGGATGATTAAGAAGATGAATTTGACCATATGGAAGTGGTCAAATTAGGATGTCTACACCTATACTCGAATGCTTGCAATTGTGAGGACAAATAAGCCAACAACCTTCTTTATGGCCAAAGAATGGAGCGTATTCACCTTTAATGCCAAAAATAAAGCTCACACGAGTGAACTGACATTAGCCATTTAAGTTCAAATTATGGTCGTTGATCCTTTGATTTAAAACATTATCCATGGTTCTCCTTCCTCCTCACACTTTCTCTTTTTTCTTTCAGCTATGCCCTTTTGATGTTGCCACATCGTCTTTATTTTCCTTAGTCACCTTTTACATGAAAGCCATCACTCATCGCTATTTTGGTCTGTATTCCTTTGAACAAATTCATGATGCTTTTAAGATATGGCGATGAGGGGAATATTCCATCTAATATTCCATCACTCATCATTGATATGTTCCTTAGACTTCCATTTGAAACTGTGATGGTTTTAGGTAGCGTGATGGGCACAAGACTTGACTTCCCATCGCCCATCGCCAATACATCATTTCCTTCATATTTCCTTCCAGCGATATGAACATCATACACAATAGGATCTTAACCATTAGATTAGGTCTTCTTCTTTTGACTTTATACTTCCATCGCTCGTCGCTAATATGTTTAAGATCGACCGAATCACATTAGCGATGGAAGAAGAGTAGCGATAGATCACGATTTGGATACATGTCCATATTACAAGATGAAGGGTCAAGCAAGATTCACCCTTAGTGATACTCAAATTAGGGATGAAATAGTGGAATCATAGACTTCATCACTCATCATTGATATGGAAAATATAAGCAAGCAATAATCCACAATAAGTGATAGAACAACAAATGCAAAGGGCTATAAGGTTATTGTGCATCGTTGATTTAGAACTTAGAGCTTATGAGTAATTAATGATACAAAGGAATTTTTACATCGTGTGTCATTGATTTAGAACTCAAGGGTTAACACCCATCCACAATGAGCGATATAAAGGAAAAAGGTTCATCGCTCATCGCCAATTCAAGGCAAGCGGTCATAAAATAATCCGCGATGAGCAGTAAGTGAGAACTTAAGTGAGGGTAATTTGCACGTGCTCGCAAGTAGTTTTAAAAGGGGGACCAACTAGGTAAAATGATACATAAGGACCTAAAAGGACCTTAATACCATTCTAGCAAAAGATTTAAAGGCCAAACATTTCCCACCTTTTGACTTTATAAAATATTAATCCCATACCTCGAAATAAGAAGAAAATATTACACAATGGGTAAGCAAGGAAACCTAACCACTAGGGGTCGGTCGATACATGGATAGAAAGGACTTAAGTTGTAACTAAGACAACCTAGAACCGACCATAAAAAGTCAATGAAAGATTAGACCAAAGAACAATGATTACAAAAGAGAGGAAAATATGCTAAGTACAAACCCACACATAGCATAAAACTCTAAACCCTAGTTCCATTTCAAGCCAAGAGGATACCTGAGAAATTGCATTTTAGACTAGTGGAACATGAAACTTTGAAGGTTCCACCATAGACTATCACATGATATTAGATAGTTCATGGATAAAGGACTGATATGTCAAGAGTTTTATGAAGCATGCTTTAATTTTGTACCTCAGTCCTTATCAAGATCAAGGTAGCTATGAAAGATGGGTGAGAATGGCATGAATTGGATAGATGGAAATGTCATAAAAAATCTATGGTAGATGAGACAAGTTTCCCCCAAATCGATGAAATGATTAAAATGTATACAATGAAATTGAAAAACTAGAATTTAAAAGAACTTGGGAACACAAATTGAAATCACATTAAAATTATATTTTATTGATCTCACTGCAAACCTCAAAATAATGGATGTTGATTTTCCTTGTTCAAAATGTGGATGTGACTCAACAACATAACACTTTGATTAATTTAATTGATTTATATTGATGGTATATTTTGACAAAGTTGATTTACATTAAGATGTGAGATATAAAATTAATGAAGGATTGACTCAATTTATAGAATTTTTGAGGAAAAATCAATTTAAAGATGAGGATAAGATTGAGGACTTTATGAACTAACTGTGGAGTCAATTCAAATAATAGATATAAAATTACCATTTAAAGTCATGAGAAGATAATATTAGAATATTAAATTAATTGATGGATGATTATGCACATTAAATTTCCATTTGGAGACTGAGTTGACTAAATAATTAAGAAGAGGTTTCTAAAATGAAGAAGACTTAAATAATGAATAAAGATTAAGTTTCTAAATAAAGACTAAGTTAACTAATCAATGATGATGGAGCTAACTAGTGAGTCAAATTGGAAATTATTTGAAAGTGGATAATTAACTCGCATTTAATTAAATAATTATGAATGATGAAAATGTGGATCACAAATATAAATGATGCAAAAATCACTCTCACAATCACATAATGAAGTTCAAGATCTTGGCCCAAAATATAGAATTTGGATAACAAGCAAAGTCATCATAGCTAAGATCTTGATTTGCTCCATTGTTGGTTGCTCTTCAAAGTAACAAAGGTATGAAAGAAAAAAAATGGTATGATTAAATAATAAGGATAAATGATCAAAGATAAATGATACCAATGCTTGAGAAATGACAATGATAGATGCTTGAAAATGCTTGAATACTTGAATGCTTGATAGTGATAAGAGTACTCGAGAGATTTTTTATAAAAAGGTGCTAGGGGGGTTGAATGGAATGGAAGCTTCTTATTTATATGCTTCACTGATACTTGATCAATGGTGGAGATTGATTTTTAAGATCAATGGATGAGAAAATTCAAGATAGAGGAAGACCCGACTTTTGAATTTGATGGAGGGAAAGATTAGAATAATTAAATAAATTTATTTATTTAATTTAAAATTATAGTAAGAGAAATAAAGAAATATTAATTTATTAAGTCGAAGGTGTTCCCTATATGAACATTACTGACTAACTTTAATGAATTCCAATTGAGAATGTGGTGGAATGATGGTTGACCATTGAAAAATATTTGACCATTCGATGAAACCAATATAAAATAAATAAAAATAATATTAAAAAAATAAAACACTAAAACAAAGAAAGAAAGAAAAGAATAATATATTCTTTCTACATTTCCACTAGAAAAAAAACCATAATTATTATATTTTATAAATTAAAATAATAATTATTATATTTTATAAATTAAAATAATAATTATTATATTTTATAAATTAAAATAATAATAATTGTATTTTACAAAAAATATTTTACTACATTGAATTTACCTTATCTAATTAATCATTCCTTCAAAGTATACCCCTAAGGATTATTTTAAGCCAATTTCTCACGACTATATTAGTGTTGCTTCCTTGTGCTATTCATATAGAAATGTATCTTATAAATACCCATACACAAATTTATTGGAATCCAAAAAAAATAATGTGTAAGAACTTAGTGAGCTTGTTAAGCTTGAAAATAAATACGAAGAAAAAATAAAGTTATTGCAATCCCAACCTCACCCTACTATTACAAAAAAATAGTTTTCCCAGTCCCCTATATTTATCTTAGATACCCTCTATAAATAGATAGACCTCTCTTGGGTAGACTATAAAATGTAAACTATGAAGGCCACAATCTTCAATCATATACTTTACTTCTTGGAATGATGTTGTGGTTGCATTTGAAGATGAATTGAAATGATGTTGAATTTGATATTATTGCTCAAGACTTAGCAAATATCAAAGGAAAGATGGAGAGTCAAGCATGGAATTCAATCACGTGCTTGTGATTATTCCCAAAATTCCAAATGCTTTTATGGGTACCCCATTTTATTGTGTCTTATTTTTCCCTATTATGATCTAATGGTCTGCTCTTTTCCTTTTTATTTGTCCATCAATTTAAGTCAATCTAAGAGATTTTAAATGGGTTGTCTTTCTTGGGTTTGTGCCTTTTATGTTGCATTATTAATCCCTCCCTTTGTTTTTATACTTCATTCAGTTCCACAAAATTAGAATTTCAAAATTGGCTAAGCAGGAGTGGTCGAAGCTTTCATAGGCACCAAGACTCATTGGTTCCTAGTTCCTATGAAACCTTTGACATATTTCATCCACCCTTGGAAAAAGATAAGATGAAGCAATCGAAAGTTTCATAGGTATCCAAAACCAATGGTTCTAAGTTCTCACAGAACCCCTAAAAATGGTTTTCAATGTGGAAGGAAAAAGTGGTCAGAGGTTCCATAGGAACCAAAAATCATTGGTTCCTAGTTCCAATAGAACCCCTAACTAAGGAATGTGTGGAAAAAAAAGAAGTGGTCAAAGGTTCTTTTGGTTTTGAGAACCAAAGGAACCCTTCAAAGGTTCTTGATACCTCTCTAAGCCTTGACCACTACGGTAAAGAACAAGATGGAAGGAGATATGAAAAAAAAGAAAGGGAGAACTATTGTTAGAGATTTGGTTGTTCCAGGAACTATTTGAACCCTTGATAGGTTCCCATTTCCTTCCTTCCAACCAACATCGATTACTTGCAAGTCAATAGGAGTTGACACTATGTTGTTTTATATGCCTACTTTCTTAATAACCCCCATCAATGCTCAATGACTCCTAAAACCTACCTAGCTTCGATTTATGAGACTCCATGAATATTTTAAATATAGTTTGGCATGGCTCCAAGAAGAAAATTGATGCCCATGCTTCATTCATTATTTGTAACCCTTCTTTTTGTCAAAGCAACACCTCCAGAACATGATTTCAATAGATTTCATGGTCATTTTCACTCATTCTATTACTCAAAACCATGAATCATCAATGCTTAGGTAAGGATATGTTTATAGGAATGTTATGTCATGCTTCTTGGTGGTCAAATTGATTTTTCAAAAAACATTTTTTGTCTAGGCATTGGAGGAGCTCGTGGTTAGGGTTTCCTTGTGTGGCATGATTTTATAATAGCTTGCACACCTTCCTGGTATGGATATATCAAATTTTTTTTCCATTTTTGGTAGAGGATAACATTTTATGATCAAGGAGGAGCAACTATAGAACCAAAAATTAAAGATATTCACAAGTAGCTAGGTAGGGTTTCAATTTCAAGTTTTGGGTTAGTTATTTTGGTATTATAATAATCTAGGTTTATCCCAATTTTTAATTGAGGGTATAGAAATGGTATAAGGTGAAATAACACAATAAAAATTCATAAAACATAAAAATATATACCTTAACACCTCCAAACACCATGTTTGAGCTAAATAGGATGCACCCTAAGCCTATTGTTATGCTCTAAAATGCCTTAGGAATGTGGATTTCTCTAATGATATTTCAACATAATCTTGTTGCAAAAAATGTGTTGGAATATGGATTCTAGTGTTGTCATTGATGGCAACTGAAGTCATTGATCTGGTCCACATGTCAACATTTGTCTCTATCAGAAGGTAGAGTGAAGAACAAGGTATCTGGTTGAAGCCAGAATATGTCAAGTAGTTTGCATTACCAGGTTACCAGTTTTGGTTGTGGATCTCAGGGAAGGTTGATGGGTATCTGAAATTTCTTATTCTTGAGTTTTGTGCTATCGCATCAAGTGGTGTACGAGTTAGGGGATCTGGTTGTTCAATTTTTTGTTCATCTGTATATGAAGGCCGACTAAGTGAATGTTTTGTGTTGCAGATGTTTAAGATAGAATTGTTTAAAGTATTTTTGTGTTCAAATATTTTGTTTTGGGTCCTATCTATGCTATGGCTGACTTTGGCAGATGTGCATTCAATGTTGTTCATGATTTGAGCCGTCAGTTGGAAGATATTTTCTATTTCATTGGAGCCGACATATAGCGATTGAATTCTTGATAGCAGATATATATATGAGATCGGTTAATTCATTTTGGTGTGCATATGTGAGAGTTTGATATGTGTTTATGTATGTGCGAATATTAGAAGAGTAGTTGAGAGGTTTTCATTAGTGCAGAAGAGGATTTTTGTGAAGCAAATTAAGGCAAAGCAGAGCGAAGTGCAGAATCAGACAATATGTCTAGAATTTGATCTATGAGCCTAACCAAAATTGTAATCAGACATTTGTAGATGCTATCTATTTAGTTCAACCTTTTTTTGTAATCCAAATCTTTTGTAAGGTAGTGAACCTTGTTTATTTTGAGAAGTGAGCTCTAGGTAGTGTTCTTGAATGCAAGTGCATTCCCATTTTGTAAAACACTATATTTGAGTACTCAAATTGTGGATTGACCTCCATTGTGGTTTTTCCCCTAACAGGGTTTCCACGTAAAAATCCTTGTGTTATGGTGTTGTGGGTTATTGTTTCATGTTCATGCATATTTATTTTGATTGAATGTTTTAAACACTTGAAAAGACAAATTAATAAAGTTTAAAATTGCTCAACACTGATTCATCCCCCCTCTTAGTGTTGCTTGAGTCCAACAATTGGTATTAGAGCTGAGTTCCTTTGAAAAAGTTTAATGGCTTGAGGTAGATCTTGGAATGTAATGGAATCTGGTAGTCTTCAACAACAACTTGTGGTGACACTTGATGATCTTGATCAGTTTAAGGCAAAAGTCCAGGAATTGAAAGGAAATATTAAGGATGCTGAGAAATTCATTCAAAAGTTGAAGGATTAGGTTATTAGATCCAAGGAAAGGAGAAAGGACCTTTGTGATCAGATAAAACAAAAAGAGAGAAAAATTATTGAAGAAAGAAAAAGGATGGATGATGATCATCTGGATCAAACTTTGAAGGAAATAATTGAAGAATGTGAAAAACTTGCCAGAGACAATGCTACCCTAAAGCATGAGATGGAATCCATGATGATGAAAATGACTAAGGAGATTGAAGATAGAAAGAAGAAAAAGGAGAATCTTGCCCAGTCCCTAAAAGAAAGATCTGATGAATGCAACAGAATAAATGGAGAATTCATTTAGTTGGAAATGGAACTACAACAATCCAGAGACAATGAAGAAGAGCTTGAGAAACAAATTGATATTCTTAGAGATGAACTAGCTACTACAAATGAATACAAGGAGAAGTTCAAAATCAATTCTATCAAGCTTGATGAGCTAAATCAAGGGTATAAGAATGCAAATGATAAGCGAGGTCTTGGTTATGAAAAAGGAGAAAGTTTCATATTTGGACAAAGGAATTTCAAGCAAGGAAATTTGATGGACAAAGAAAAACGGCGTCCGGTAAGACAACCTAATGCTCCAAAGTTCAATGGATACTATTTTTCTTGAAATAAATTTGCTCATATGGCTGCTCAGAAATGAAATCAATTGATTCATCATTTTCCAGTCAATGCTTCAATTGCAATAAATTTGGTCATAAGTCAATTGAATGTAGAAATGTGTCAAACAACTCTGTCAATAGAAGGAATGTAGAATGTTATACCTGTGGAAGATTTGGGCATATTACAAATCAATGCAGATCGAGAAGAAATCAATGGAATGACTGGTTTGGACAAGGAAATGTTGTGTGTATCAATTGCAACAAATATGGTCACATTGCAAGATTTTGCAGAAACAAGAATATGGATAGAAGAGTTCTGGTATACAAAGACAAAAATATGTAGAGAAATGATAAAGGAAAAGGGAAAGTGATTGTGGATGAAATAAGAGATCAAATGAAGAAGACATGGGTGAAGAAGAGTTCCTCTATTGCAGGAAATGAGCCAGCACTAGAACCTGCTTCTGGTAATCTTTCCAGGAATTAGTCTTAGGCCTTTGGCCTAGGGGGAGCTGTCAAGAAAAATCCTTCAAAACTCCCTGCCGGTAATTGACACTGGGATGTGGATGATTGCAGTGGTTACACTGTTGGTCTACACATGCTATGGAATCAATTGGAAAGGATATTATGCTGAGTTAAAGGTCACAAAAGTTTTTGGTTGACAACTGAGAAAATAGGGTATCCGAAAAAGTTAGGGAAAAAGCATTTATTACAATAAAATTTAGGTGTGCGAGATATAAAAATGGAGTTGAAACCCCTCATTTTCCACTTTGTGTGAAAGAAAAGAAGGAGAGAACTTTGCATTAGAATTTTAGAAGTGCAAAGAGAATTCAACAGCAAAACCCTAATCCATCAGGTACTTCGAATGTATTGAGAAATTTGGCGTATGGTTGAAGAATTTCTTTGGTATTTTTAAGTCATGTGTACAAAAGGTAAAATGGAACAATTCAAAGGAATGGTAAAATTGGATGAGTATAGCAGCGAGGAGATTAGAGCCGAAAGAAACATGTTGTCGAACGATGAATTGAAATGGTTGAATGAAGCAAAACATAAAAGCTTGGATATTTCGAGTGAATTTCCTTATTTCAAAAACATAAAAATCATTGAGTTCATTCTGAATAGATTGAATGATGATATTCTAACTTTGGATAAACCCTACCATATATCGAAAGAAGTGATCATAGCTGTAACTGGGTTATGCAAGGTTGGGGAAGTACCGAGGAAGAAATCAATCCAAAATAAAGAAGTCAAAACCCTAACTAGTGTAACTGGAGACCAAAGGGCATTGATAATATCCACAATTAAGGATTCAGTGACAAGGTACACCGCACATGGAATATATTACAAAATATTTTTCAAAAATAGAGAAGGTGCTACTTCAAAAGGTGTAGTTTATATTTCACACAAGATGATAATGGAAGATCAGGATTTTGATCTTTGTGGATTGTTGAAAGATCAACTGATGGAGAACGTGCAATTGGAAAAGGAGAGAGGTTACCCTTTCAGCTTTGGCACTTTGGTTATATGCCTTGTGATGTATTTTCTGAATTGTTTACCCTTGAACAACAATGTAACATGGGAAGAGAGTGAACCGGTTTGCAAGAAGATTTACATATACTCTAACAATTTGGAAAACTATGATCAATTATATGAAAGTTTCTTTAAGGGTTTGCTAAGAAATTTTGGTTCAATTGGTGTTTCCATTCCAGTAAGAGGACTTGAAGTTGGCTCCTCCTCTGGTAAGATAGACAGAAAGAAGAGAAGAGCAAAGGAAATTGTTGTCTATACTCCACCAACATACAAGACTCTAAAAGTTGAAGGGAAGGGAAAAGAACAAGTGATTGTGGACATACCAGATGAGGAATTCAATGAGGAATCTGAGGACACCCTTGGAGAAGAATTGAAAATAATTGAACCAGAACAAGAAAAGGAAATGGCAGAAAGAAGTGAAGAAGAAGGTGATCTAACCAAGGAAGATCTAATGTAGCTTATTCATGAGGAAGATGGAATGCAAAAGATTGGAAACATGTGGTCTATCAGTCCTTCATATGAGCAGGACATGATCTTAAGTGTACTAAGTGCTCATTTTGTGCACAATCATACCAAATTGGAGAGTTTGCAAAAAAGTTTCCGGAAGAGATGATTGAATGTATCAAGGAAACCATGGTCTCTAAGTCTCAGAATAAGGAAGAAGAAGAAGTGATTCTACACCTGAAGAAGCAGTACAGATTGTCACTTACCAAGCTAAAAAAGCTCATGAATGAACTAAGACAATGAATAAGCACTACAAACAACATTTATAACTATTTTCTTCAATGGCTTCATGCAATCATAAAGTACAAAGAGAAGCTGGAACAAATTGAAACAGAGTTGAACAATATTGGTCAAAACTTTGACATGTTTTAGGATGTTGATGCTGCAATCAGGAAAAGAATTCAGGAACTACAGTCAAAGAATTAAAATTTTCAGAACACCAGGAACAAGATTGTTGACACTTTTTGGAAAGTGAAGGACATAACCAAATGCAGGCTAGAACAATTGATTGAGATACTGAGGAAGGGAGAAGTATTGGAAGATTTCTTCACCATTCTTGAATCCCTCACCAAGATTATCAACCAGATGTCTAAGAATAATAGCATGATCATAATCATCAGGATTGCAGTGGCAACATGGAAGAAGTTTCTTTCGAAGTTGAAGGAGAAGCAAAAAATAATATTCAATTAGCTATTGTACTTCTTCAAGTTTTTGAATCAATTTTTGTTTAATTTTTGGTTACACTTCAAAGGGGGAGAGAGAGCAGTGAAAAATTCCTTATCAAACTTAGGGGGATTTTTGTTGATTTTTGTCACCTATGGCGTTTTGAAGCTTTGAAGGTTCTGAAACTTAGTCATTTTTCACTAAGTATTGCCATCAATGCCAAAGGGGGAGATTGTTGGCATATGGCTTCTAGTATTGTCATTGATGGCAACTAAAGTCATTGATTTGGTCCACATGTCAACATTTGTCTCTACTGGAAGGCAAAGTGAAGAATAGGGTATTTGGTTGAAGCCATAATCTATCAAGTAGTTTGCATTACTAGGTTATTAGTTTTGGTTGTGGATCTCAGGGAAGGTCGGTGGGTATCTGAAATGTCTTATTCTCAAGTTTTGTGCTATCGCATCAAGTGGTGTACAAGTTAGGAGATCTGGTTGTTCGATTTTTTGTTCATCTGTATATGAAGGCCGACTAAGCGAATGCTTTGTGTTGTAGATGTTTAAGATAGAATTGTTTAAAGTATTTTTGTGTTCGAATATTTTGTTTTGGGTCCTATCTATGTAATGGCCAACTTTGGTGGATGCACATTCAATGTTGTTCATGATTTGAGCCGTCAGTTGGAAGATATTTTCTATTTCATTGGAGCCGACATATAGCGATTGAATTCTTGATAGTGGATATATATGAGATCAATTAATTCATTTTGGCATGCATATGTGAGAGTTCAATATGTGTTGATGTATGTGCAAATATCAAAAGAGCAGTTGAGATATTTTCATTAGTGCAGAAGAGGATTTTTGTGAAGAAAATTAAGGCAGAGTAGAGTGAAGTGCAAAATCAGATAGGAGGTCCATAATCTAATCTATGAGCCTAATTGGAACTATATTCAGGAATTTGTAGATGCTATCTATTCAGTTCAACCTTTTGTTGTAATCCAAATATTTTGTAAGGTAGTGAGCCTTCTTTATTTTGAGCAATGAGCTCTAGGTAGTGTGCCTGAATGCAAGTGCATTCCCATTTTGTAAAACACTATATTTGAGTAGTAAAATTGTGGATTGACCTCCACCATGGTTTTTCCCCTAACAGGGTTTTCACGTAAAAATCCTTGTGTTATGGTGTTGTGGGTTATTGTTTCATGTTCATGCATCTTTATTTTGATTGAATGTTTTAAGTACTTGAAAGGACAAATTAATAAAGTTTAAAATTTCTCAACACTGATTCACCCTCCCCTCTCAATGTTGCTTGAGTCCAACAAAATGAACTTGATGAGAATGGAGAATGAAGACTTTTATTTATAGAAAGAGGCTAAAATGGATGGAGGGCTGAGATCTTGCCACAAGATCAATGGCTCATGTTGAGAGGTGCTCTCAAGCAAGGGTGAGAGGATAAGTGTCACATGAGGGTTAAAGGAGAGTGGAGGCTTAAATGAATATGATTGGGTAAGATTATGAAGGATTCTGATAGGACTCCAAGAGAGGAAAATCTTTGACTTTTTTCTTATCTCTAGGGAGGTGGAATTTAAAATTATATTTTATGGATAGGAGAGAGATGACCCCATTCAAATTCAAATTAAAAGGTTACATTTATCTCAAGTGGATTTAATGAGGAAATAGTGAAGATTTATTAGGTGAGTGTGCTAGTAAGCATGCATGGAGAAATGACATATGCCAAGTGGTGGAATTTAAAATTGAAGAAAAGGTTAGGTGGAGGTTAAAAAAGAATAATTACTTAATTAATCCAAAATAAATTAATTAATAGATTTTTAGAGGAAATAAGTGGTAATTTCTTGTCACCCCATTCTTCTAAAGGTTAAACTATTTAATTAATTATGAAGAATGATGAAATAATTAATTGAATAAAAGAATATTTAATTAATTATGGAATAATGTGGAAAATTAATTAATTTATAATGTGAAGTTAGATTTAGGGTGTCTATATTTTCCCCTCTTTGATGCAATGTTTGAAGTTATGTTGGGTCAAAGAAATTTAAAATCCACCTCAATGGGACTAGAGGAATAGGAGGTGATTCCCCCTCGAGAAACCGACTGAGAGAAAGAATTTAAAAAATAATAATTTCAGATGGTATCTCAAAAAGGTAAGTGTAGAAGGGTTAGTTGGATGCGTGTTATGTGAATTTTTCCCCAAGAGGAGAAAGTTATGAAATAACCCTTTTAGAATTAAAAAGAGGGATACAAAAATAAAGGATATTATGATCCTTTGGTTAAAAGAGATATTAATTGCTGGTATTGGCATGGTGTGATGGTTTATAGGTGGCATTGTTGTTCTTTCCACCAAGGTTCAAACCACGTTGGGGTGGTATTGTTGAATGGTTGTATCTGGTTCATAGCTCCAGTCAAAAGCATTTACCCCTTGAATAAAAAAAAAGAAAAGAGATATTAATAAATAATATGTATAAATACTTTTTAAAAAGGGGAAAGAATAATTTTATTTATTTAAATAATTATTAGAGGTAACTTTTGTGAAAGGGTGTGATTGTTTGGAAACCATCCCTTAAGAATTATATAAAACATTTTTGTGAGACATGGAAAATATTCAAGCATGGAAAACAATTAAGGAAGAAGAAAGTGGTTGGTGAGCTATGGACGAGACGAAGAAGGGGGAAAATCTTATGTGTGTGTTCAACCTGGGGTACAAAAGTGCACTCAGGATGGTCCTGGCTAGGGCATGGGTATTGCATAGTGTTGAGCATTGTTCCAGTAGAACCAACACTTGTGTAGAGCGGTGAAGTCCACTTATTTATCCTAAACTGCTCCATGGCAAGAGCCAATACCACTGACATCTTCCTAGGGTGAGAGTGGCTTTTCCAACTACTTTATTTAGATAAGTATTAAAACCATTTCCCCTAAAATATATTGAGAATATTAATTATATTCTTTGGTGTTCATTTATATGAACTATATGGATGTGTATTCAATTTATCATGTTAACTATCTATTTTGGAGTTTCTTACTAAATTATCACCTATTGTCTTTTGCATTCGTTATTCACATCCATTTTAATAATATTGTAGCTTGTAAATTATCTGCACTCTAATATTTATTATATCAAATCCACTGCCAACACCTAAACTACTTTAGGAGGAAAAGTGACATTACATTTGGTATCAGAGCCTAATGATCAAACCTTACAATCTCTAAAGTTTTCTTAATGTTTTTAAAATACTCCTTGCATATGTCTAGCATTATACATTTTCCCTAACCTTTGAGTTATATAAGACTTGATTTTATAAGACCCTTCTACTAATTTTGATTTTCATTGCTATTGTTGAAAATCCTAGATCATATATGTATGTTCATATTCATATTAATCTTAATATTGCTTGGAAACTCCCTATTTATACCTAGACTCAACTTAAGGCAACATATCCATAGCTTATCAATAAGATAATGTGCAATCAAGTGAGATATTGGCCTATGGTAGGCTAAAGGTACTTAGGATTATATATATATATATATATATATATATATATATATATATATATATATATATATATATATATATATATATATATATATATATATATATATATATATATATATATATATATATATATATATATATATATATATATATATATATATATATATATAACTTAATTCCAAATTTCAATCTTATCATTCATTCTAGTGAAGCTTGTACATTATTTACTATGTGCTTTAAATCATTTAGTACCAATCACTAGTCACATTCTAATATGTATTTTGTGCATGGTCTCCATAGCCATTTTTCTTCACTATTTGAAGGTCACACCCCTTATCAAAATTTTAAGAAAGTTGTATTCCCTGTCATAGATTGTTTTATTTTAATTGTTCAACGAGTAAATTTTAATGCTAGCAATACAATAAATAACTTATTTACATTTCAAAATGATCAAAAAAATTGATTCTTTGCATTTTAGAGAGTACAAATACGTGCTCATGCAACATCTTTTAATGAAATGTATTTAACAAAATTATTGACCAACTTTGAAACAAATAACTAAGAATTCTTTACATTTATTATACATTTTCTATTATCAAATAATATCGTTGAAAGTTTCTTGTGTAAATAGTCTACAATAAATTGTTAAAACAATTTGTGTTTTAACTTCTTAAAACTCTAGAACCACTAGCATATACACTTTAATTTAATAATTTGAAATTAGATACCATGTCGTAGACTACTCTGTACATTAGCTTCAAGTTGTAGTGCTTAATGTACAAAATATTTGAGCAATTGTTTATAGTTTGTAGACTCCTTCACCAGAGGAGCATGTGCCCCATTTCTAAGGGTTGATGCCTCTTCCATCATGTGTCATATATCTAAATGGTGACATCTAGTCACATGTTTCTGAATGAGTTGTGCACATTACATATATCAACGTATGTTCTTGGTCTAGTCAATCTAGCCATTAGATCTAAGGAAATAATCTACCTTAAAATAATTTTCACTTTGCAATGACTAAAAATCATAAGCATACCAAAGCCAAAATATATACATTAAACCAACAATACAGTAAATCCCATTACAACGAAAATGCAAAATTTCCCAATCAAGAATTTAAAGGATTTTTTTTTATTCAAGGGGTAAACGCTTTCGGCCGGAGCTATGAACCGGAATACAACCATTCAACAATACCACCCCAACGGGGTTTGAACCTTGGTGGAAAGAACAACAATGCCACCTATAAACCATCACACCATGCCA
The DNA here is from genome assembly GCA_007258455.2 of Sequoia sempervirens. Classification (NCBI taxonomy): domain Eukaryota; kingdom Viridiplantae; phylum Streptophyta; class Pinopsida; order Cupressales; family Cupressaceae; genus Sequoia; species Sequoia sempervirens. The sequence continues at coordinate 45,455,582 of VDFB02109042.1, forward strand.
ATACCGAGAATTTAAAGGATTGAATGATAGTTAGATGAGGTGATTATATTAGCTCTCTCTCATGGTGAAGTGTGATATATGCCTTTGTGCTCATAGATGTTAAAAATTCTAGCAAAGGTTACTTCTATTAATTTCATTGTATGAGATCATATTCCTCCAAGTATTTTTCTTAGACAATTTGCACGTTAGGTCTGTACCTTCACCATATACCACGACCATTCATTTTTTCAACCAAGTCTTATTTTAGAAAGGTTATGTCTTTTCACCTTTTCGACCAAACCTTATAATTATTGTGTTCTTTCAAACGTCAACCAAATCAATTCCAACCATAATATCTGATAAAAAAATATGCTTTAATGGACACACATACACTGATTCAAAGCTACAATTTTGACATAGGAACAAAGGATGTTGGTTAATGTTGCAGAGTTGGCCTTACATCTAGGTCATCTACATTTTCCCAAACATATATTGTCTCTTGCTGCTACACCAATAATGATCAATTCTACTTGTGCCCGAAATCTAAATATGTGCCTAGGATCTTTCCTTTTTCACCATGTCATCTTTGATTCAAACCATCCTTTGGCATTTTATTCATATTACTTCTCCTCAACTATGTTTGATTTGATACCATCTGAAATTGAGGTTAAAATTTTATCAATATCTATGATAATATGGCCTATAATCTATGAAATTATTTTTATTTATTTCTTCATAAAATACATTATCATCTGTAGTTTTTTTTTGACGAAGATCATAATATATGAAGTTTTTCTTTTCTTTTTTATATATGGTTCTAGCTAGTATGATGATAATATCCTTATAAATTTCCTCACAAAGCATTTTTCCTTGGGTATATATCCTTATTAAATTTGTACTATAATAGCAATAAATCCATGCTTTATCATGCTCCACATGACCTGGACACATTTTATTAAAATTGAATAGCATCGCCTGTACCATATACACTTATTAACATATAAGCGTAGACGAGAGCAGATGAGAGAAATAGATCCACATCAAATTATCCTATGCAAAACTCTACTTTCTACACATACAAATTTATTCTTAAAAATACATTAGAATAAAGTCACCCATGATTGTCTCTCCCATGCACAATTTTTTTGTTGAACTAATTGCTAGCATCTTCCTTCAGATTTGGGGCATGGACTAACTGCCTTCCCTGAATCTGTTTATCTCTGGCATTTGTATCAGGTGTTAACAAGTTGATCTTTTGGTGCCTTGAATACAAAATATAAATTTCCTATAAGTTAATCCAAAGAAGTCCACTAAAATTTGTATCAAATGCTTTTTTTTATATCTATTTCAAGATTGATGAAAAGGGAGACTCTCCCTTTCAAATCTGATTACAAAACCACACTAAAAAACAATGCAAGAAGGCTGCGAATACACATAAAGTACAAAATATGAAAGATAAATCTGCAAGCTATATTATATTCAAATATGCAAAAAGTTACATCAAATTAAAACTCATGGGCTCCCCTTCAATCCTACATGCAACACCTGCAACAAATGTGTCTTCAATAATCTGGCATAATTTTGGTAGCATCTTGGTATGCAAACTTAACTTCTCCAAAGCCCCCTTCTCCAAATGAAAAGGCATCCACATCAAAGAGAATACAATCCATGGTTTCACAAAACAACCTTCTGGAACCACCTTGAAAATCCCACACCCAACTTTTAGAGTTACAAATCTACAAATTAGAAATGAAATCCAATGCATTCCAACCTTCTCTTGGGCACCTAAGTCTTGACCAATCAAATTTGGGTTGTTATGACAACTTACAACCTCTTATAGATTCCTTACAGCCCGTCGGTTACAACTTTGCATGGAAAGACATGCAAGTTTCACATGCAAGATTATTTGCAGCCCACTTTATGACATTTTATGACACATGTACATGCAAACCATGCCAAAATTACAAGACAAGACTTTTTGACCTCCACTCAAATTGGATGCCCAAATGGAATATTCCTCTAAAAGATGCTTTTACTATTTTACCAGGACCTATTTCCCATCAAATTTACATTTACATTTTCACACAAAGGGAAATTACATTGTTGCAAATGAAAATATGATTTTCCTATCACTTAAGCTCTTATTAAAATCAAACAAGGAAAAATTAAAATATTTTTGGTGACACAAGATTTCTCGTACACCTTGGATGCTCCTGCATTAGACACTCAGGGTAGAAGAAAAGTGACCCTGTCACTTCTTAAGAGGGTAACCAAGATGTTTAACTTTAGCTTATGACAACCAATATGAGTCCTCAACAAGCCTTCCAAACCATTTGACCAAATACTCTAAGTATTGTTTGAGCCTTGTACTCTTACTCACCCTGTTGTCCAAAATTGCCTCTATTTTCCCCTCTTCTGAAGTAGGTGCTGGTATATGAATTTCTTCACCTATTGTACCGTCATCACTTTCAGCTTCATGAATTTTTTTTATATCAGAAATATTAAATATAGGTGAAATATTAAGTCCACTAGGAAACTCTACATATGCATTACCTGAATCATGCCTACTCACAATTCGGTAAGGCCCGAACTTCTTCATTTTTAATTTGTTATAGGTACCAATTGGAAATATTTCTTTTCTCAAGTGTACCACTACCTCATCACCAACCTAAAACTCCTTATGTCTCCTCTTCAAATCAGCTTTGGACTTGTACTGAAAGTTCATTTTATTGATGTGATTTCGTACCTCCTCATGTATTCTATTTATGTGTTCAACAAAGTCCTCTGCTTCTACACTCTTCTTATCAACATTATCCATCTTTTTCAGATCTAAAACAACTCTTGGGTTGCTGCCATAAACAATTTGGAATGGAGACTTACCAGTTTTTCTATTCATCGAGTTGTTATATGCAAATTTTTCTTGAGGTAGAATCAGATCCCACCCCTTTTCCTTATCCCCAATTAGGCATCTTAATATATTACCAAGATTTTGTTTACCACCTCTGTTTGGCCATTTATTTATGGATGGTAGGCTGAAAAAAACTTCAAATCAGTCTTCATCTTCTTCCATAATTTCCTCTAAAAGCATCCCACAAACGTTGTATCTCTATCTAAAACAATGCTCTTTGGAAGACCATGTAACCTCACTGCTTCCTTGAAAAACAATTCTGCAAAATTCACACCATCATTAGTCTTCTTGCATGGAATAAAATGAGCCATCTTAGAAAATCTATCTACTAAAACAAATATTGAATCATTTTTCCTTTCAGTCCTTGGAAAATCCAAAATAAAATCCATACTAATCTCCTCTCATGGCCTCTTAGGTACTAGTAATGGCTAGTATAAATCTGTGTTTTGACTTGTTCCTTTTGCTACCTAACAAATTCTACAACCTTGCACATATTTTTTGATATCTTGCTGCAATTGAGGCCAATAATATTTCTCTCCAACAAGTGCTATGGTTTTATCAAAATTGAAATGTCCTTCAAGTCCTCATACAACTCCTTCAACTCATTGAATCCAACAACCTCAACCCACATTTCAATCGACAAACACTATCTTCTACTCAAAGCATCTACAACCCTGTTAGACTTCCCACTCCTATGTTTCAAAACAAAACTATAACTTTGCAAGAAATCTACCCATTTCATATGCCTCTAATTTAACTTCCATTGACTACTCAAATACTAAAATTCTTGATGATCAATAAATAAAACAAACTCCTTAGGTAATAGATAGTGTCTCCACTTTTGCAATGCTTGCACAATAGCATAATATTACTGATCATACATTGAATATTTTATTTTTGCATCATTTAACTTCTCACTAAAGTAAGCATTGGGTTTACCTTCTTGACTTAGGACAACTCTAGTAGCATTTCCACTTGCGTCACAATCAACTTGGAATACCTTGCTAAAATCTAGAAGTGCTAAAACAAGTTGCTTTGTCACTTCGGCCTTCAACAAATCAAAAATTCTTGCTACTCATGTAGTCCATCTAAAATCTCTTTTATCTCCTCTCATGGTATCAATTATTGGTGCAAAAATACTACTGAAACCTCTAATAAACTTTCTGTAAAAATTTTCCAAGCCATGAAATGATCTCACCTCGGTAGCACTTCTAGGTGTAGGCCATTCTAGAATAGCTCTCACCTTTTCTAGATCCATCTTGAGACCTTCTCCTGAAATAATGAAACCCAAGTATACCAACTCCCTCTTCATAAAAGCTGCACTTTTACAAGTTAATGAATAACTTCTCTTCCCTCAAATTTTCAAAAAAAAAATGATATGCGTCAAATGCTCTTCTAATGTCTTACTAAATATCAATATATCATCTAGATAAACAATAAAAAATCTGCCCAAAAAATATTTCAATACCTCATTCATCAACCTCATAAATGTTCTAGGATCATTGGTTAGTCTAAAAGGCATGACCAACCATTCATACAAACCTTCCTTGGTCTTGAAATTTGTCTTCCACTCATCACCTTCTTGGATTCATATTTGATGATAACCACTCTTTAGGTCAATCTTGATGAAGTATTCAACCCCACTCAAAAAATCCATGATATCATCCATTCTGGGTAATGAAAATCTATATTTGATGGTGATCTTGTTGATAGCCCTTGAATCTGTGCACATCCTCCATTCTCCTCCTTTCTTTGATGCCAAAATAGCATGCACTGCACATGGGCTTAGGCTATCTCGAATCAAGCCTTTCTACAACAATTCTTTAACTTTCTTTTTCAACTCTTAACTCCCGGTTGGAGAAATTCTATTGGCTGCTTTGTTTGGAAAACTTGATCCTAGTATTAGATCAATTTGATGACTTATCTTTCTCATAGGTGGCAACCCCTCAGGTGCATTTTTTGAAACAATCTCTTGAAACTCTTGTAACAAATCTGCAACCTCCATAGGAACATCTTCCATATTTTCATAGTTAGACTTAGGAATCAAAGTAAAATAAAATTTCTCACGCCTCATACCATCTAATAATTTTCTTGCATCCACTAAACAAAATCTTGCATTACCACAAACTTAAACCAATTCTTCTTTCAAAGGTTTTAATTTATGTTTCAGACCATCCTTAGTTATGGTATATGCATTAGCACAACCAACATGCATTTCCTTCGTATCATACTACTAAGGCCTTCTTAACAAAATATGACATGCATCCATTTGAATTATATCACACAATATTTCATCAAAATAACCTCCTATTTTAAATTTTACCAAACATTGTTCACTGATCAAAAGCTTTTGATTATCTTGTACCCATGATATTCAATATGGTTTCATGTGCCTCCTTTCTAGGTTCAATTTTCTCACCATTTCTTCGGATACCAAGTTATGTGTGCTTCCACTATCCATGATGACATTACAAGCCTTCCCTTCACATTTGCATCTTGTCTTGAATAATCTCTTTCTTTGAGCTAGTTCATTTTCTTCATTCAACAATTCTCTTCTTGTTATCAAGACTTCACCTCCTTCTGCCTCTTTGAAATGTGATGAGCATGCATCCTCCTCATTGATGTTTGCTGCTGTATTCTAATTTTCTAATATTCTATTAGTCCTTTCTTGATTATGATGGAATTCATAAGCTCTATGCCTCTCTTCACTGCATCAAAAAAAAGTTCCGTGAAAGCCACCTCTTATGAATCCTCTATCCGATCTTCCTCTACCTCTTGGATTTTGATCTTTGGGAGGGTAATAATTCTCTTATTTCTAATTTTTGTTGCTGCCTTGGTCTTCAAATTTATGGTTTTTCTAATTTCCACCATAACTTATTCCTTTGATTCTTCCGCCATGACCTCTTCCTCTTTGTTTAATTTCAAATTTTCTGTTCAGTATTTCTTCAAATTTCAATGAAAATTGATAAGCATCCTCAATGGTGGTCATTATCACCAATTCCAACTCTTCTTGTATGCTAGGCTTCAACCCATTAATGCAATGAGCTAATTTCTTCTTATTTTCGTTAGAATGTCTTGTTCTAATCAGGACCTTGTGAAATTCTTCCATGTATTCTTTCACAGTCCTCTTTCCTTGTCTCAAGCTCTGCATCTTGTTGAGGAGCTCCAACTCATAATCTACTGGGATAAATTGCCTCTTCATTTTTGCCACCATCCTATCCCATTTCGAAATTTTTTCTTTCCCTTGTCTTCATCTTTCAAGCTGGATTTCTTTCCACCAAATGCTTGCATGGCCCTTTAACTTTGGTTTTTCCAACCTCACTATGTGAGGGTTTTAAATCTCTTCAAACTCAAAAATTTCCTCCATGTCATTAATCCAATCTATCAACTCTTTGGGATTCAAGCTCCCACTAAAGGTTGAAACCTCCATTTTTGGTTTCTTTCCCATCTGTGATATAGCTCTCAACAATCTTATTTCTCCAGGATCTATTTGATCCTATTCTTCCTCTTCCAATTCCTCTTTAGTTTCATCTTCACTATCATCTCTTTCCCTATGCACTTCTCTTCTACGGATCTCTTCCTGAAAAATATCTATTTTCCTTATGAGGGCTCTAAGTTCATCTCTAGGAGGGTCTCTTCCTCCACCACATCTATCTCTACCTCTACCATGATTGTAAAATATTGGAGGCATTTTAATCTTCACCCATAACTTGCAGGTCCTACTGCAAACTTCCTTTCTTTGACGCTCTATTTATAGGCTCAAGACGACCTACTCTGATACCACTAATGAAAAGGGAGACTCTCCCTTTCAAATGTAATTACAAAACCAAACTAAAAACAATGCTAGAAGGCTGAAAATAAACATAAAGTATAGAATATAGAAGACAAATCTGCAAGTTATATTATATTCAAATATGCAAAAAGTTACATCAAACTGAAACTCATGGGCTCCCCTTCAATCCTACATGCAACACCTGCAACAAATGTGTCTTCAATAATATGGTATAATTTTGGAAACATCAGGGTATGCAAACTTAACTTCTCCAAAGCCCCCTTCTCCAAATGAAAAGGAATACATAAATAGAGAATGAGCAAAGAGAATACAATCCTTGGTTTCACAAAACAATCTTTTGGAACCACCTTAAAAATCCCACATCCAACTTTGGGAGTTACAAATATGAAAATTAGAAATGGAATCCAATGCATGCCAACCTTCTCTTGGGAACCTAAGTCTCGACCAATCAAATTTGGGTTGTTATGACAACTTACAACCTCCTACAGATTCCTTACAGTTTGTCAGTTACAACTTTGCATGCAAAGACATGCAAGTAACATGCAATATTCTTTGCAGCCCACTTTACAAAATTTTATAACACATGTACATGCAAACCATGCCAAAATCACAAGACAAGAATTTTGGACCTCCTCTCAAATTGGATGCCCAAATGGAATATTCCTCTAAAAGATGCTTTTACTATTTTTCTAGGATCTATTTCCTGTCAAATTTACATTAACATTTTCACACAAAGGGAAATTACATTGTTGCAAATGAAAATACTATTTTCCTATCACTTAAGCGCTTATTAAAATCAAATAAAGTAAAATTAAAATATTTTTGGTGACACAAGATTTCCCATACACCTTGGATGCTCTTGCATCAAATATCTTGATAGCTACAATCCTAAAAGAGGCTTTAAAACTAGAAGTGTGATCCCACAATAGTGGTTTACACTTTTTGGGACATCCTGATTTTTGCTAAAATCACATATTTTTAGAAAATATAATGATTTAAGCCTTGAAAAGTTCCATTTAAAGGATTCTAATTGAAGAGTGTTTGATCAAACTACCTTAGATCAAACCCCCTTGGATAGAACCCTACTATTTTTAAACCATACCTATAACAGAGTCTCTTTTACACCTATCAAAATGCTGAAAAAAAACCACTTTTGATTTATGTTTTGGGTGATCAAATGAATTCATTTAAAATTTATTATTTGTAAGCATGTAGTGCTTATTATAAGCCTCCCAAAAAGTACAATTTTAAATATATTCAATTTGATTATTATATTTATTTCTTATTTCTTGTGAATGTAGGTTTTTCACCAAAAATCAAGCTCTTTGTTTTGAACATGTGGAAAAATAGTAGATTATCAAAAAAAATTCTGAAAATATGCCTTGGTTAGGTATTGATGTCCTTGATCCAGTAAAAAAAATAAAATTGGATTTTGATACATTAAAAAAAATTTATGTTGTTTACGGTACACCTATGTCTAAATTTTAATTGGTTTGACTTCAAATCTTGATTAAGAAAAAAATATTCAATAAAACACTATGAAACCAAATGAATGTGCTATATATCATAGTTACAAAGCTAAGTTCAAAAAAATTATAATTTTATTCTTCATAGAAAAGAAGTTATGTGGATTACGGTGAGCATCACTCTTTAAAAATGGTGTTTACTACTAAAAAATAGTTTTCGAAGATGGAAAAAGAAATGCAATATGATTCAAAAAAAATTTAAAAAATATATTTAGAATCTATAGACAAAATGTCACAAATCAATGGTTTGCATCATCTTCAAATTCCTCATGGTTTAGCAGCTATAGGTTACCAAAAGTGATGATTAAGTTAAAAAAATTCAGTTCAATGTCCAATTTGGCCAAAAATTGTAAACCAGTATTGTGGGATCACCTAAAACCTTCAGTTTTTGTGTATAGGTTTATTTTGTAAAGTTGGAAGGTGAAATTCAAGTATAATGATGATATTACTCATTCTAACAAAATCAACATCTAGGTTTACCTAGTTCTAACCTAGGTTATGTTATGGGCTCATAACCCACAGGTCCTAAGATTATTTTAAAAATTGGTTAAATATTAACCTATTAGAACATATTAGTTAAAATAATATAATTTTTCAATAATAAGGAACTAAAATGTTTCTTTAGACTTAGACATGGGGACATGTCCAATTTTTACAAGGGGAGAAACCACCCATAGGTCCTAGGATTATTTTAAAAATTGGTTAAATATTAACCTATTAGAACACATTAGTTAAAATAATACAATTTTTATATAAGAAACTAAAATGTTTCTTTAGACTTAGACATGGGGACATGTCCAATTTTTACAAGGGGAGAAACCACCTCTAATTAAAAATAATATATAATACTCATTCCTCTTTCATGGTGCAAAAAATGGTTATGTATAATTATGCCATATTGTGGGTTAGATTGACCATATATGAGTTGTCACATTATATTTTATTTGAATAAGTCCTCTTGAATTATTTGTCCCAAAATAATACATAGCCTTAGAATTAACACCTATCCTTACCTGTAATATATTTTCTTCCTTTTAGCTTGCAAGTCCTAAATATGGGTTGCAACTTCCTCATAATTATGTAATTATTGAAGAAAACAACACATATCATTTGTCATGAATACTTTGATTAGTGTCTAGTTAAATCCACCATTATTTATTTTGTTTGTTTTGTATAAGCATACAAGTAAACACCATGATAGTTATATAACTCATAGAATGGATATTACTTAATATACATAGTGAACCTTTGGGTCATAAGTCATCTTATAAATGGACTCAATTAGTTATTTATATCTAAAAATTCTTGACTAATCATGACCTTGTGACATAGATGTAAGGTCATAGTGAATTCCTACGTATACTTAGTGGGTCCTTAATGTTGTGATCTATCATGCGTTGGAGTTTGTGAATTTAAATAGATCGAACATGACATTTTAAGAATTAAAAAATGCTTTCAATATCTAACTTAGTATTAAAGATTGTGGATTTTATAATATTAATATCATGGCTCATATTTAAAACATAGAAGCTATTGAAATAGTTGTAAAATCCTACTTTAGTGATCTCCCCTTCTTTACAAAACCTCTTCATGTAAGATAAATGATGTAATAGTTCACTTTAAAATTAATTATGGGAATGAGAGTTAAGCCTAAATCTTTCCTTTAAAGAGGTTTTTGGTGATCTACTCACTCTTTTCTCATTATAGTGTTTCCAAATGAAGGAAATGGAGCACGTGGGCGTGAAGAGGAGCAGATCAGGTGGCTTGAAATCCTCTGTGGATGCAGATATGGTTGGTGATGAGCTCAATTAATAGCTCAATTTTGATAGGGTTCATTACATATTTGCTATTGCTATCATAGACTTTGACACTTGGTTGTTGATATTTTCCTTAAAACCATAGACCTTGGGCATAAGTTTATCTTTGTGACTTTAATGACATTATCATGCTATGAGAATTATCTACGTTGAATTTACTAGTGGTTGAATGAATGTTACTAAGGTAATTATAGATATAAATTTGTTTGTGCGTGCTAATGCTATTGTGCAGGTTTCCACTAAAATGTTGATGTCAACAAAGCCTGCTACATGGTAGAAATTCTTGCCAGTTGGTTGGTTACCAAGAATTCAAGAAGCTGATCATTAAGAAGTCAAAGCGAGAAAACTATCATGGAGGGAAATTCCTAATTCAAATAAAAGAATGTAACCACCTTTTTAATGGTCATATTTTTTGTTGAGAAAATCTAGGGAGTGCGTTGTGCTAGATTCATGTTGAAGCAAGTCTACTTTGACCAATTTAGCACATGCATAACTTCCTCCATCTTTTTCTATGTTTTCAATAAGTGGCATCATCCTATTTTGATGGAGCCAACTGCCTAGGTAGTTAGGGTTAGTTAGTATTTTCTCTCTATAAATAATGGTTAGATGCTCCTTTTGATAAGGTTGGATATTTTGAGTTTGTACTTGCATTTTCTAGTTTTACAATTCTATTGTTGAGATGTTGTACTTATGCTTTCAAGAAATAATGGCATTCTGAGTTGTTGCATTTGAGTTAGTGTAAGGGAGACTCACCCAAGGGGGGCCACTTGGTGAGAATTCCATCTATTAGTTTAAAAGTTATTTTTTGTTCAGTAGTTAGTTTCAATTTCAACAACTGTTTGTTTCTACATCCACTGAAATTCCATTTTGTGACTATTCCTGTAGCCAAGGCAGACAACATAGTTTCCTATATGTTTTATGAGATTACCATTTCTATCTTTCATTTTCTAGTCTAGTTGTTAATACTTGGTGCAGATGTTAATCTATGTTCAGTGTTTAAGTTGATTTCCTTCTAGCATTGTATTTCCAACCTTGTTTCTTTCCTAGTTTATGGATGATTGCAACGAAGTCCTAGTGCACATACAATGCTAACCCATTTCAAGTTTACGTCCCTGGGTTGACAAGTGAAATGCACCTTCATGATGAGTGAGATAGCTAATTAGTGAAGATGTTCAATCTCTAAGTCACAACCCTAAAGGCTTAGTTATCAAACTGTTAAAGGAGGCCAACATTTGTGGCGTCGTTGTCGGGGATGGTGTCAAACTAGGAAGTTCTTTGGAGTCATTGATAGTTTCTTTCTTGTTGTAGTATTTCTGAAAGTTTCTCTTAGTATACCCCTCATTTAGGAAAGTAATGACCCCCTATTCTTTCACCAATTCTTTGTGTGAGTTGGCTGATACTGAGCAGGTATTGCATGCATAAAGGAAGGAGGAGAGATGCTCATGGGAGATTCCTTCCTAATGACCCTAGTCCATTCCAACTAGTTGAGCATCAAAATCTTCCAAGAGACGAAGAAGAGGAAGAAGCACACCCTTTTGTTGATGCATTTCCTAATCTAACCAGTTCTTACACTTCCTCTAAAGACCAAAATCCAATTGAGAATCCACTTGCTTTGGAGCTTCATTAGGAAATCATGGGTGATGAGAATAGACACAGAAATAGACCTAACTAGCCAGCTTTTCCATTCCCAATTGCTCATCAAAATGAAGTTGACAACCTTAAAAATATCCATGCTTCGGTCCTCCCTAAGTTCTATGGACTTGTCACAAAAGACCTTGATACTTTCTTGCTTGAGTTTGATATCCTTTGCAAAAGCTATGACTATACCATTGATGCTCATAGGCTTAAGTTGTTTCCTACCACTTTGAAAGAAGCTACATTGAGATGGTTTATGAGATTAGGCAGAAATACTATGGATACTTGGGATGACATGAAGACAAAGTTCCTTGAGAAGTACAAGGAATGTTGCAGGGGCAGTGACATGAGAGGAGATGAAATATTTATGATGCATTAGAAGGAAGATGAGAGTTTGGAGGATTACATTTCAAGGTTTCTATTCTGCCTGCAAAAATCTCCACATCATACACTTAATGAAGAGTCTCAAAAGCTACTCTTCCTGAGAGGAATCAATGACAACTACACTAATGCTTTGGACCTAATGGGAGGAGGAGATATCACCCAAGTTCCTTGGGATGATATTAAAAAAATATGTCAGAACTATTCCAAGGCAGCTTCAAAGAAAGGAAGAGGTTACCAATCCTCTATGGGTAAATCATCCACCAATGGAGTTTCAAGGATGGAGATTACTCACTTGTTGGTAGACTTCAAGCAAGACATCATAAAAAATCTAGCTACCCAGTTGGATACACTTCAAGCAAAGAAGAAGCATGAGGAAGTAGAGGCAATGTTGGCAGAATACTGTCCTCATTGTAGACAAAAGAAGAAGGACCATAGATGCAAAATGGTAGCTAACATTGACATCAAGCATATTCCACCTAAGTTCAAGCCAATCCAAGGTGATGATGATCAAGTCTACTACATTTCACAAAGGAGATCATGGGCCCCAAGACAAGGTATGCCACCATATCCATTATCTTTTGCTGGGCCATATTTCAATTCTTATGCATTTGGTAACCAATGGAAACCCCTATATCCATCCAACTATGGAGGATATCCACCTTAGCCCTGGAATAACCCTCAAATACCTGGCCCAATCACAAAAAATCTCCACCCCAGTGGCAACAACCTTAGAAGAATTGACAACCACCTCTAGGAAACTAGCAGCAAACATCCCAATGGAGGGGGGGACAACAATGGCCAAAAAATACAATTAGTTACATGCAACCACCTTCACAGACCCAATAGCCTACTATAATTCCTCCTCCTACTAGCTCAAGTTCAAGCACACCTAGAACTACTCAGTTACCAGCTCAACCCACACCTAACCCAAATAACAAACCACAACAAAAATAGCTATTATACTCTGTAGATCCTAATCAATTTCCTACATATGTTGTGAGTGTGAGTGACATCCACCTACGTTTAGGAACTACTTTTCCAACTCCTTCCACTCCTATTATCACTAAGCTTCCTATGGAAGAAGAGGATCCTCTGAATGTCCCCATTTAGCCTAGTGTTCCTAAAAATCCTAAACTAGTTTCAGTTCAATAGACTACCCAAGATCCACCATTTTCTCAAAGGTTAGAGGTTTCTAAATAGAAGGAAGAAAAGGAGGAAACAACCTTTGAAATTTTGGATCAGTTGAAACACATATGTGTCAAGATACCTTTGTTTCAAGCCATAAAAGATGTCCCCATATATGGCAAAGCAATCAAAGAAACATGCCTCAAAAAGCCAGGGAGGAAAGACCCCACCACGGTTCATGTAGTAGGACAATTAGCAAACATCATGCTTGGAAAAGTTACAGTTCCTACGTAAACTGACCTAGGTAGCCTTGTGGTAGGAGTTGTCATAAATGGAATCCAAATAATGAATTCTCTAATTGACTTGGGAGCAACAATAAATGTAATGACTAAGGATATCCTACAACAACTAATTGTTGCAAACATGAGACCCACTCCTACTATCTTGCAACTTGCTGATAGTTCCACTGTCAAACCTGATGGTATAGTAGAGGACCTTGTGGTAACTCTAGATTCTTGGGAGTACCCAGCAAATTTTATGATTCTTTCTCCTAAAGCTACACTAGGTGGGTATCCCATTATTCTAGGAAGGCCATGGTTAGCCACAATAGATGCCTACATTGGATGCCAGTCAGGGGACATGAACATTTCTGATGGGAAGAGTACCAAAAAGCTTGTTCTCTACCCTCCTTCTCAACCATCCCATGACATGGATAACACCATATGGCCACATGTTGGAGAGGAGGCCGAGGAAGCCAATTTAGTGGCACAACTCATAATGTTGGGTAGAAGTTCTTTTATGCAGCTTCAGGAGGAAGATGAAGTGTTGTCCCACATAATTCAAAACTATTGTGAGGTGCATGAAGAGTCATCTACTCATGAATCTGGTTCTACCAGTTCAATGAAGACACTTTTTATTGCTCTTCCTACAACAAAACTTCCTGCAGCAACTGATATGCTCCATACATTGCAGCCACATGAACTAAAAATTCCAAGTATTAGTGAAGCAACTATGATAGAGTTAACCACACAAGTGCAAGTGTCAGAAGGAAAAAATCTAAATATTAACAACAAGTTGAGCCAAGAGCAGCAGTTGTCTTTGACAAACCTGTTGAAGACCCACCAGCATGCATTTGCATGGGACTACCATGACATGAAGGGATTGGACCCTAAGCTCTGTACTCATAGGATATTTATCAAAGATGATTGCACACCAATAAGGAAGCCACAAAAGAGAACCGATCCTGCATTGAGGGAGATTGTTAAAGGAGAACTACACAAAATATTGGATGTAGGATTTATCTACCCCATCTCAAAAATTCAGTGGGTGTTCCCATTGGTGATTATGCCCAAAAAGGGAGGTACATGGAGAGTTTGTGTTGACGACAAGGAACTCAATTCTACCACCAAAAAGGATCATTTTCCCCTTCCTTTCATAGACCAAGTACTGGATTCCCTTGTAGGCAAACGATATTTTTCTTTTCTAGATGGATTCAGTGGCTATAACTAGATACAAATTGCACCTAAGGATCAAGAGAAGACCACCTTTACCTGTCCATGGGGGACTTATGCCTACTCTGTGCTTCCATTTGGTTTGTGTAATGCAACTGCAACTTTTTAAAGGGAAATCATTATTATATTTTCAGACATCTCACATGATTGCATGGATATTTATATGGATGATTTTACTACCTATGGTGTTGATTTTGTAGAAGCTCCATAGAATCTAAGGTAGGTCTTATAGAGATGTGAAGATCATAACCTGTCATTGAATAGTGAGAAGTGTTTTATGATGATGCAGGAAGGAGTAGTCCTTGTGAACTACATCTCTAAAAAGGGAATTCAAGTAGCCCCAACCAAGATTGAAGTGATTACCAATCTGCATATTCTTGCAAAGAAAAAAGATGTTAGAAGTTTCTTGGGTCATGCAAGGTATTACATGTGTTTCATCAAATATTTTAGCAAAATGGTAGCACCATTGTACAATCTTCTCACTAAAGATGTTGAATTCCAGTGGACAAAGGACTGTGACAAGGCATTCTCTGATCTCAAAGCAATTTTAACCCATGCTCCTGTACTCAAAGGTCCTAATTGGGAGCTTCCTTTTCACATTCATACAGATGCATCAGACTATGTTGTAGGAGTAGTATTGAGACAAAAAGAAGGAATCATCAAGAATGCAATCTATTTTCTCAGCAAAAACCTACAAGGGGCTGAATTCAATTACACAGTGACATAAAAAGAAGTGTTGGCAGTCATCTATGCCCTTAACAAATTCAGGAACTATATAATAGCGTATCAATTTTTTATTCATACAGACCATGTAGCAATAAGATATCTCATGAATAAGCCCCTCATTTCAGATAGGCTATCTAGATGGTTGTTGTTGATGCAGGAGTTTGACATCACCATTGTTGATAAACTAGGAAAAGCAAATGTTGTAGCAGACTTTCTTTCTAGATTGACTACATCAGAAGATAATCAAGTTATTGATGACTCTTTTCCTGATGAACAATTGTTTTCAATCAATGTGCATACACCTTGGTATGCTGGCATAGCCAACTACCTGGTTACAGGGAGAGTTCCTCCTCATTTCTCTCCAAAAGAGAGAAGGGTACTCATTGAGAAAACCTTTCCTTTTTCATGGATTTCTAGTTGTTTATTCTACACTGGACTAGACCATGTCATGGGGAGATGTGTAAGGGAAGATGAGACATATGATATATTGCATGCATGTCACAATGAACCCTGTGGAGGAAATTTTGCAGCCAAGAGGACATAAATGAAGATACTTAATAAATGATATTACTGGCACACACTTCATAAGGATGCATGCAGGTATACCAGAAAATGTGATAAATGCCAGAGGATGGGACGACCAACCAAATCTGATGAGATGCCCCTTTACCCCCAGGTAGTAATCACTCCATTTGATAAATGGGGATTAGATTTTGTAGGACCCATTGATCCTCCATCAAATGGTAAATCCTACATCTTGGTTTGCACTGATTATGTGACCAAGTGGGTTGAGGTTAAAGCAATGAAGCATGCAAGAGATAATAAGGTTGCATAATTTCTTTATGAGGAAATTTTCACTCGCTATGGGGTTCCAAGGGAGATAGTGATTGATCAAGGGGCACAATTTACATCAACCCTTATCACAACACTAGTTGATGAATATAATGTGAGGCACAAGAAGTCTACTCCTTATCACCCTCAGGCCAATGGCCAATTTGAGGTGACCAACAGGGAAATTGAGGCAATTCTAACAAAAATAGTGGCTATTCATAGGAGAGACTGGGCAAATAGGTTGAAAGAAGTTGTTTGGCCCTATAGGACCACCTGGAAAACAACCAAAAGTTTCACTCCTTTTGAATTATTGTATGGGAAGACAACTATGATGCCCATTGAATTTGAGCATAAGACTTTTAGGATTGCACTAGACTTAGGGATGGATATCTCTAAGGCACAAAAGGATAGAATCATGCAGCTAAATAATTTGGATGAGATGAGAAAGAGAACTTTGCATCATACTGAGGTAGTGCAAAATCAAAGGGTCAAATGGCATGACCATTTCTTGAAAATCGACAGTTACAATGAAGACATTGCACAAGAATTTGTAAAAACATTCTCTAAGGGGAAGGCAATGGTAAAAAGGTTGGAGGTGATCGTTACTGAGGAAAGAATTGTGGAGGTAATGTGTTTACCTGATGATGGTGAGCCATACCCTACTACCAAAGATGCAAGGTCAGCCAGGGCTAAATTTACTAAACCTAGTGACCCTCTATTGGTGGTGGATAAGCAGGGCACAAAGAGAACTTCTCTCCCAGAGCCATGGAGAGAAGTAGTTGTCCACATTGTCAAGTACATCACTTGTGAGGGCCGCTAGTCATGCCTCCATTCCATACACTTCAAGTTCCTAAGCCATATGAGGCATGGACGAAGAATGAATGTTTCCAATGTGTTATATCATATCCTTGCCATCATGGTGGTCGAAACGCAGAAAGGTAGGGATAATTCTGTCTCTCACCATTGTTTAATCAAATTACTAGTGGAAAAATATCTGCATGAAGTATCTGATATGACATGGGAGGAGTTTGTAAATATTGATCAATTTAGACCAGAAAATGTACGTCCTTGAGGTCAGTCTCAACCTCGTAGGGTTAGTAGGGAAGTGAGGGTTGCTGAAACTACTCTTGGAGCATCAACCTCTGGTGCAAACCCTAGTTCAAACCCTCCTACAGCTGAGTAGGCTATTGAAATTGGGTCTTCTAAGTCAAAATATTCAGGTGAGGAAAGTTCATCCTCAGATTCTAATGATAATTTCCCTACCAAAACCCTAATTCGAACTAGGGCTGCCCTTAGGAGAGAAGAGACAAATGAAAGAAGAAAAAATGAGAAAGGGAAAGGCCAAGAAGCAAGTGGCAAAAAAACCAACACCAAGCCCTAGGAAACGAAAGGTTGATAACACTATTCCTCCTACAGCCGAAGGAAAGGAAAAAAACCCTCCTAAGAGATCAAAACCAGTTGGGCCAGCCACTGGTGTACCTCCAAAGAGAATATCTAGGCTTAGAAAAACATCTAGGGAGGAGACAGAAGCCCCATTGGGGCAGGTAAATGTTGAGGAAAAAGATATTTTTGAGGATCAAGAAAATATCAGGTTGACAGAGCTTGCTACCATTGCAGAACAGGTTGAGAACCAGGAGCAAGATGAAAGTCAAGAACCCTTGCAACAAGAACAAGATGAGAATCTAGAGTTCCTGCATCCAAAATAGGATGAACAATTTGAGTCACTGCAACTGGTGTTATGTGAACAAGAATCGGTGCCAGGGAAGATTTTGGTAGGAATACATAAACCTATTGCCTTTTCATGGAATGGCATAGCTCTGAAATTATGGAGTGATATGCAGAGAAAAGAAGAGGAATGGAAAAAGGAAAAGCGCAAGCTGCAAAATGATATTAAAAATAAAGATGCAAAGATTGAAGAAAAGAATGCAAAAATTGTTTCCTTGAAGGAAAGGGTAGATAATGTGGTAGATTTAATACCCAAAATTCTTGCATGTAGAACTCCTCCTAGAGTGTATGCCCTACACTTGAAGGAGAAAAATATTTCCTTTAAACTATCAAGGATCATTTCGGGTTTGAGTCCTACTTTTGATACTCCACATGGATTTTTCTAGGCTTATCGGCTTGCTCCTACTGATGTTAAAAACTTGTTATGTGAACTATACCTACACAATTATTTTTTGTCTGATGACCATGATTAGAATCCCTTGTTGTATATTGGAGACCTCCATTTAAGGGAATTTATGTCTTAGATTCAAAATGAAATTAGTTGGGGACAATAGTATAGAACTTACAAGGAAAGGGAATTTCACACTCCCTTGTCTCTCAGGGCTGAATCTAGTGACCCTGGAGATATTTTCATGACATGGCACAAAATTCTTTACCACACCAGCTACAAGGATAGGATTATTCCTATTAGAGAAGAGACTTACAAGGAATATGAGAAGGTAGCTGAAACCACAAGAAAATTAGTAATGGGATATTTAGCACAGAGGTGGAATAGTTTTCCCGAAGAGTTTAAATAGGTTGAACCCCACTCTTTATAGGAATATGCTGCAACATGCAAAAGGATTGAAAGGTACATATAGGTTGGTAGAAGGAAGTAGAATTTTTGGCTTCCATTAACATTTCAGCCACCTACACTATTGTGGCCTGTGCCAAATTACAAGTTTTACCAGTATGACATAGTTGCAGAAAGGGAAAGATGGAACAAATTAGAGAACAAACAAGGATTTTACTAGGATCCTAATTTAGACACCATAGAGATTGATGTGGGGTAGTTGGTAGTTGTTGACTTTAGGGCATTAACTCGGCAAAAGAATAGTGCTCCTTTTACTGGAGGACCAAAAGAATGTTAGGTTGGGGGGAATGATGAGCTCAATTAATAGCTCAATTTTGATAGGGCTCATTACATATTTTCTATTGCTAGCAGACTTTAATACTGGTTGTTGATATTTTCCTTAAAACCATAGACCTTGGGCATAAGTTTATCTTTGTGACTTTAATGACATTATCATGCTATGAGAATTATCTATGTTGAATTTACTAGTGGTTGAATGAATGTTACTAAGGTAATTATAGATATACATTTGTTTATGTGTGCTAATGTTATTGTCTAGGTTTCCAATAAAATGTTGATGTCAACAAAGCCTGCTACATGGGAGAAATTCTTTCCAATTGGTTGGTTACCAAGAAGTCAAGAAGCTGATCATTAAGAAGTCAAAGCGAGAAAACTCTCATGGAGGGAAATTCCTAATTCAAATAAAAGAATCTAACCACCTTTTTAATGGTCATATCTGTTGTTGAGCAAATCTAGGGAGTGCATTGTGCTAGATTCCTATTGAAGCAAGTTTGTTTTGACCAATTTAGTGCATGCATAACTTCCTCCATCTTTTTCTATGTTTTCAATAAGTGGCATCCTCCTATTTTGATGGAGTCGAGTGTCTAGGTAGTTAGGGTTAGTCAGTAGTTTCTCTCTATAAATAATGGTCAGATGCTCCTTTTGATAAGGTTGGATATTTTGAGTTTGTACTTGCATTTTCTAGTTTTACAGTTCTATTGCTGAGATGTCGTACTTATGCTTTCAAGAAATAATATGACATGTTGAGTTGCTGAATTTGAGTTAATGTAATTGAGACTCACCCAAGAGGGCCCACTTGGTAAGAATTCCATCTACTATTTTAAAAGTTATTTTATGTTTAGTAGTTAGTTTCAATTTCAACAATTGTCTATTCCTACAGCCACTGAAATTCCATTATGTGGTTGTTCCTGTAGCCAAGGCAGATGGAGTAGTTTCATGTTTGTTTGCTAAGATTTCCATTTCTATCTTTCATTTTCCAGTCTGCTTGTTAATGCTTAGTGAAGATGTTAATCTATGTTTAGTGTTTAAGTTGATTTCCTTCTAGCATTGTATTTCCAGCCTTGTTTCTTTCCTAGTTTATGGATGATTGCAATGAAGTCCTAGTGCACATACAGTGTTGACCCATTTCAAGTTTACGTCCATGGGTTGACAAGTGAAATGCACCTTCATGATGAGTGAGATAGCTACTTAGTGCAAATGTTCAATCTCTAAGTCACAGCCCTAAAGGCTTAGTTATTAAACCATTAAAGGAGGCCAATCGATGGTGCTGATGAGGATAAATTCGAGGATTCAGAGGTGGGTGATATTGTGGCCTAGTCGCTGGGGCTACTGGGCTCCTTCCCTTCGTTGGACGTTGGTTG
The DNA here is from genome assembly GCA_007258455.2 of Sequoia sempervirens. NCBI lineage: Eukaryota > Viridiplantae > Streptophyta > Pinopsida > Cupressales > Cupressaceae > Sequoia > Sequoia sempervirens. The sequence continues at coordinate 45,476,035 of VDFB02109042.1, forward strand.
CTTGGCCAACTTCGAGGTTGATTCGTGGCTGGAGGTTGTCTCTTTTGGGAATTGGGTGTTTATGGCTCTGGATGGGGCATCTTTTTTGCCTAGCGGTGGGTTTTCTTTCCCTCTCTCTGGTGGTGTGGAAGCCTTCATTGCTGAGGTGAGGGATTTTTGTGCTTTGGGCTCTCTCCTTTGGGCTCGACTAGATGCCTTGGTGTTTGGTGGGGTTTTTGGAGGTCTATAGCCTGTGGTTCTTCAATGGTGCTTTTCCAGTGGAGACTCATGAAGCTTCTTCTGTTATTAGTTACTCCCATATGTTGGTGCTTTAAATGGTTTTTAATCTTTTGGGGGCATCTTTTTTATTTCTAGGGTGGGCTTTTGCCATCTAGTGCCCTTCTCTCGCAACTCCCTTGTTCAAGGTTGGTTTGCCTTAAGAGGTTGGGCTTTAAAGTTCTCTATGTTACTGAGGATTTTGGGGAGTGGTTGTTTCCCATCCCTACAACTGTTGGTTGTGGTTCTCTGGTTGGCATTGGTTGCCCCTTTTTTTTTTGGTTGACTAGAATCCCCATTTGATCCTTATTGCTCATTATGCGGTTGGGGTGTGGGTTTGTTTTGGCTGCCTCTATTGTTTTATTGGAGATGTTCCTCTCTTTAAAGGAGATGCTGGAGCAAGATGCTTTTGTTGAGTTTTTTCAGCTAAAGTCACTCTTGGTTGGTTTGGATGGGTTGCTTCTCTTGTACCAATTTTATGCCCATGATTTTATTTTCAGTCTTTTGGTGGGATTTATCACCATGTTTCTCTTGCTAGCCCTTTTCCTTGAGTTGCTGATGGATGTCAGGTTTCTCCCTTCTATTGGTTGGTTAGCTCTCTTCTCTTTACTCCAGTCTGAGTCTTCTTTTGAGGTGAAGATTACTTCTATTGAGGTGGAGCCCTCTCTTCTAGAGGTAGAGTTGGGGATTGTGGTTTTGTGGAGGAGATTTCCCTGTTGTTGGTCTTCTTTGCTACAATACCTATTGAGGTGGTTCATGCTCCTATGGAGGTGGAGTTTTTTCTTGTTACAACTTGAATGCAGTGGTGGTAAGGGCCTTCTTGACATCTTCTCTAATAGAGGGGAGACGACTCCTTTTGAGGTGATGTTTGTTTCAGCTCATCGTGTGCGGGGGTGCTACAAGAGAACATTTTATTCCCATTGGTGTGACTGGATGGCCTCCTTCCTGGTGGCTCTCGAAGGTTTTCATGTGTGTTGTGGGTTTAAGGTCCCCGGTAAAACCTAGTGTGATGTGAGGGACTCTATTCCCTATTTTTGGGTTCAAATGGGTTTAAGGTCCCCATTAAAACTTGGTATGTTTCTGGATGTAAGTGGGTTTTAGGTTCCCTTTTAAACCTAGTTGGGTTCAATTTCCCTTGTAAAACTTGGATTTGTTGGGTTTAAGGTTCCCGTAAAAACCTTTGAGTAGATCTAGATAGTCATGCTATTATTCTATTGATTTGTTGTTGGTTCACTGCTGGTAGTCTATGTTGATTCCTTCTACAACTTGTTCTTCTTTCTGTGGGTTTCGGGTCCTAGTCAAAACTTGTTTGTAAATGGTTTCGGGTCTATTCAAAACCTATAAGATGTTGCTACATAATGTTTCATGACAAACAAGTCTTCAAATTTATATAATCCAATTGTCAAGTAGTATCTTAATATATCATTTCCCACTTAATATAGCCTTTAATGATCCCCATCTCATGGAACATGGGCCTTGATGTGTTAGAAATAATAAGGGATGGGCTACCTATAAATATCAAGTGCATTCTAGTTTTATTCTAGATGGTTGCACTCTGGTTACATTAAATGAAGGATTAGTTCTAATGTTTCCCTATGAAGTTTCCTATGTATGTTAATAATTTACTATTGTTCTATTCATGTTAAGATTCCGAGAAATATTACCATGTATTAAATTCTATTGTACTTTGTTATTGAACTTGACCAACCCAATAACTTTGTACATGTGTTTTATAAACTATTGTATTAAATTATACTTGTTTTATAGAAAAGAGGATACTCATGTAGTCTAGAATGCATGATTATCATCTTAGAATATATTTTGAGTATATCAATTATATAGTTCAAGGATGATTGACTACATAGTATGGGATATGTATGTCATTTCACTAGGTATATGTTATCTCAACACATGATAATAATTTTGTAAATTTAATGTTGAAGTTACATGCAAGTGATTAAAATATCTATATTAAAGAAAATTGGTTATATGAGAGAAAATTGATAAGATTGAAATATATGTGAGTAAAAACATAAAATATCATTAGTCTCTTTGGTTGTAAATTCCTAATATGTATGTATGTGGGTGATCCCATAATACTGGTTTACAATTTTTGGCCAAACTGGACATTGAATTGACTTTTTCTAACTAAATCTTCACTTTCGGGCACCTATAGCAGCTAAAAGGTGAGGAATTTGAAGATGATGAAAACTAGTGATTTGTGAAATTTTGTCTATAGATTCTAAATATATTTTTTTCAAAATTTTTGGAATCATATTTTACTTCTTTTTACATCTCCTTCGAAAACTAGTTTTTTTTCAGTAAACACCATTTTTAAGGAGTGATGCTCACAGTATAACACATAACTTTTTTTCCATGAAGGATAAAATTCTTTTTTTTTTTTAATTTAGATTTGTAACTACGATATCTAGTGATTCCAATTGGTTTCATAGTGTTTTATTGAAGATTTTTTCCTTAATCAAGTTTCAAAGTCAAACCAATTACAATTTAGAAATAGGTGGACTATATAACGCAACGTTTTTTGTATGTATCAAAATTCAATTTTTTTTTGTTGGATCAAGGACTTCAATTTCTGGTGCATTCATATTTTTCAAATTTTTGTTTGGAAAATCTTCTATTTTTCCACATGTACAGAACAAAGAGCTTGATTTTCGGTGAAAAACCTACATTCACAAGAAATAAAAAATAAATATATTAATAAAATTAAATTTATTTAAAATTATAATTTTTGGGAAGCTTATAATAAGGAATACATACTTACAAAAAATAAATTTTAAATGAATTCATTTGATCCCCAAAAGGTAAATCAAAAGTGGTTTTTTACCAGCATTTTGATAGGTGTAAAGGAGACTCTGTTATAGGTAAGGTTTCAAACTAGCGGGGTCCTATCCAAGGGGGTTTGATCTAAGGTAGTTTGATCAAAGCTTCTTCAATTGGAATGCTATAAATGGAAATTTTTAAGGCTTAAATCATTATATTTTCTAAAAATATGCGATTCCAAAAAAATCAAAATCTCCTAGAAATTGTAAACCAACTTTGTGGGATTACCCATGTATAACTTTTGTCATTGAAAAAAAAATGATTTTCTTGTAATTACTTGTTAACTTAAAATATGATTGAAAAGGGAGATATCTATGAATTAAGAGAAGAAAAGGATACAGATGAAGTATATATATATATATATATATATATATATATATATATAATGAAGAATAGTTATATTCAATATCATTTTCTTTAATTATTGGTTGTGTTTTTTGAGTTGTGATGTAGATGCATCTCATGTGCTACTGAGGACATCAACTAATTTAAAAGGGAAGAATTGTTATGTGACATTTTCCCCAAGATAAGAGAAAGTTACTAAATAACCCTTTTAGAATTAAAAAGGGGGATATAAAAATAAAGGATATTATGATCCTTTGGTTAAAAGAGATATTAAAAAAGAATATGTATAAATACCTTTTAAAAAGGGGAAAGAATAATTATTTATTTAAATAATTATTAGAAGCAGCCTTTGTGAAAGGGTGTGATGGTTTGGAAACCACCCCTTAAGACTTATATAAAGAATTTTTGTGAAACATGGAAAACATTAAAGCATGGAGAACATTCAAGGAAGAAGAAAGTGGTTGGTGAGCTATGGATGAGATGAAGGGGGCACATCTTATGTGTGTTTCCAACCCGAGGTACAAAAGTGCACTCAAGATGGTCCTAGCCAGGGCATGGTTATTGCATGGTGTTGAGCATTGTTCCAATGGAAGCAACACTCATGTAGAGCGGCAAAGTCCACTTATTTCTCCTAGATTGCTCCATGGAAAGAGCCAATACCACTGACATATTCCTAGGGTGAGAGTGGCTTTTCCAAGTGCTATTATTCAGATAAGTATTAAAACCATTTCCCTAACAATATATTGAGAATATTAGTTATATTATTTGGTGTTCATGTATATGAACTATATGGATGTGTATTCAATTTATCATGTTAACTATCTATTTTGGAGTTTTTTACTAAATTATCACCTATTGTCTTTTGCATTAGTTATTCACATCTGTTTTAATAATATTGTAGCTTGTGAATTATTTTCACTCTAACATTTATTATATCAAATCCACTGCTAACACTTAAACTACTTTAGGAGGAAAAGTGACATTACAATGCAAATAGGGATGAGGTGGAGAGGGAAAGAAACAGGATGGTAGGGAAGAGAATGGGAAAGCATGACTAGGTGATAGGACTACTCTCATATACCTAGGAGGAAAAAAATAGGGATAGGGGCCTATAAATATGCCTAGGGGGATCCATAACAAGTCAATTTCACTTGTTGATTTGGAGAGCAGAAGCAGATCAAGAAGGAAATGGCATAATTTCCTCATCATTTGCATTGTGTAGAGTGAGTTCTAGAGTATCTATAACTAGTAGAGGCAGGTGATCTAGTAAGTACCTTGATGAAGGGTTTTTGGGGAAATTTGTAGTGCCCGTCATATTATTCTCTATTAGACTGACAATGGATTTACTTTAGGATGAGACATTATGAGACCTTGTTTGATGTTGGACTTATTGCTATGATGATACATTGATGATACATCTATTACTGGAGTTTTATGCATATGTTATGACTAGTATATGGATTTATTTGATTATGTGGATTAATTCTATCATGAGCACTAAGTGGTTATCTAATCATGATATTTATGTGATTATCTTGTGATTGTTCTCATCTTGTTTGTTATGTAACTAATTGTATGAGTTGATGTGGTTACTTGATTGATGTGTTTGGGTGAAAGGGACAGTGTCACATTACTCACTTGTGAGTGCCCTACTATGTTGTGATTCTCTTTCATGGTGTGCCTGATTATATGTATATGTTTATGCATGATCGTTTTGTGTGTTGTAAGTTGTAGGTACTAGGCATCGACTCCACCTAAATTGGCAGGTCTGAGTGTGCCTTAAACCCAATGGAATAGTTGATCGGATATAGCATTTGTTCCCCTACCCTATCCATCATCCTCGAAGAGGATGAGTATTTGTCTGTTACCTCGTCAGTGTTGTTAGATGTCTGTGGTCAATTGGTCTTGGTTTTCAACCCTGGTTAGGGTTTAGGTAACTGTTGTTGACATTTGGATTGTTTAATTTAAAATTTGGTTGATAAATATTATTTTTGGTTAATTGATGCATTAAAATAAATTATTAAGTAAAAAAGGAAAATTGATAAATAAATTTAAATAAATTTATTAATAATCATGGTTTTTAATCAATTCAATGTGTAATGAAATATTAATCAATTCAATGTGTAATGAAATATTAAAATAAAATAAAAATTATAATGGAATGTTGTAATTAATAAATAGTAAAAATAATATAAAAAGATAGAAAGGATTTCATGCGGCACATGCACAACTTTGAACAGATTGTCAAAAAGGAAACTTGATGTTTTTTTTGGGGGATTTTAGAGATTTTATTAGATTTTTGGTTTCGAAAAAGGATCAGCTTCCTTCTTGTATATAATTTTTCCTTTTGAGAGATTTATTATGATTATTCATTTAGTTTTCTGGGGAGGGAACTAATTTTTTTTGCAAGAAAATTTCTTATGCTATGGATTTTATGGGAATTGGGGATTCTAGAAAATTTGATTGGGAATTGGAGAGATTGGATTTGCAAGTAGAAATTTGGAGCTCGACATGGAATCTCCAACACTGTCAAGCGATTGGATCCAAGTTGGAACTATTGTCTTTTTGAATTTTATCTTTGTTTAGGAAAACAAGTGCTTGAATGTCTATGATGTCTGGAAATGAAACATTTCTTTGTTTATTTATTTTCCAATTGAAGCAATTAATAAATGCATTTTTCTGAAGATTTCCAAAGGCCTTTTCTGTAAATCATTTGTGCATATTCTGCAACGATTGTATTCCTTGAGATGTCACTTTCTTCCCCTGCCATTTACATTTCTTGTTAGTCCTTAAGTTTTATTTTTAGAGAATCCATTTTGTGTGTATTTTACCTCCATTGCATACATGCCCACTAGGGAAATTATTATAATAACAAAATCTGATTTATTCACCACACACACATCTATACGTAGGAGTATGGTGTTACTCCTGCCCGTCGCATTTGCTTGAAAGTTTATTAGCCTTCTTAATAAATTCATTTTGTGCATGACCGGTACACTTTTGTCCCCCACAGTCAAATACATTTGTTGAAATGTTTCTTAAGCCTTTGCATTATTTGTTTGGGCACATTGTATATCTCTCCTTCTGGGCAAAATTTTTGAGGTCATTTCTTGTGCCTCGTCTGCATGATGTTTTGTGTCGGGTGTATGCCAGGCATGGTTCCAACCAGCCAAGGCCAACGGGTTGAATCCTATCCCTTCCTCCATGCAATTTAGCTTCCTTAGTGGCACCTAGGGTTGCTTTGTATTGTTGATAAATACTGAATTATTTCCTGCATTTCCCTTGATACTAATGTTGCATTTTATTGCAACAATTTTATCTTATGTTTTGTATTCAATGAATATCTTTATGGAGTTCGATGTGTTTACCATATATTTGGAATTCAATGGATATTTATAATGAGTTGGAAATTCGATTAATATGCATTCTATTTGGTAATTTGAATATATAAAACTTGATGAAATTGTATTATGTTGAGCATTCGATATTTGCATTGTGTCTTTATTTCAATGGAAATATTATATTATTGGTATTCGATTTATATATATATGTATACATGTATATGTATTATGGTGTTAGAAAAAGAATAAATTTTCATTGTGATTAATTGATTATGTAGATAAGTGAATTGGAAAACTAAATAGGGAAATTGAGTTACTTATATTTAGATAATTGAAGGAATTGTTTGGATAATGAGATTATCCTTTTGGTTATTTAAAACATATTGATTTCCTTCATAATCATTTAATAGTTGATTTGTTAATACATGTTGAATTCATGGTTGCATTGTTTATTTGTGTGCTTGTTTTGAATAATGTGTTTGATTAGTGGAATTGGGGTGAATTTTGGTTATTGTTCAAAAGTGGGAGTCTTTTGTGCAAAGTGGTTAAAGTTGGTTTCCAGAGGCTTAGGAGGGAGTGTTTTGTATGTATGGTTTTTATGATTGTTTCATTTCTAAAGTAGCTTGGTAATGTTGAGTAGTGTGAAAGAGGTTCAATTCCTTGTAATGTGTATTGATTCATCTGATTAGGTTAAGTTTGCAAGATGGAAAATACCTTGCTTGATGTGTAGGTTTTACTAGTTGCAAGTAGGGGGAGTGGCTCTCAATGGGGGCTGAAACCCAAAGTGGTGTCTAGGATAACCCATTTGAGGGTTTCTTAATCTACTGATAACCCAAATAATGAATTAGGGGGATGGGTAGATTTCACATTAATCAAGATAATGATATTCCTCACTCATGGATCAAGTGCTCATTTATGCTTGAGATGAGATGGGAAGTCTTGGAATGGCAAGATCAGTTGCCTTATCCTCATGAAAGATATGTTGATTCCACATGAGTTTGTATGGGGATCGGGGATCAGTAGAGGCTGCCAAGATAACTTAGGATGGGGGTTGGGGCCTAGGAAGATCCTCCAGGATAACCCTTATCAAGATATGTGATGACACTCCTCCCTATTGCAGTCTAGCATTCCCTAATTATATTGCAGTCTAGCATTCCCTAATTATGTTTTCTCCTTCTGTTGTGTGTGTGCCTCTAGAAGTGAAGTCAATGTTGTATGTGATGTTGGTATTGTTAGTGGTGTTGTGTTGGAGTCATGTATAGCCCTTGTTTATGCTAGCATGTTGTCTTCTTGATTGATTTTTTGTAGTGGGACCTTATGTTATCTCCTAGCATAGGGGGTGGACCTTAGGGTTCCACATGGTCGGGAGGTTGGTGGTGTTTCCTCCATTGGGTATCCTTGTTGCATGTTCATGTGCGTGGAGGTTGTACATTGTGTAGCGGATTCTTGTTCCTATTCCAATTCGAGAGGAATATCATTTATGTATACACATTGGGTTGTATATCAGTGTATCTCTTATTTTAATCAAATGTATTCTTCCCAATTATACTGAGGGAAGCATTGTTGTAAACTTTGTAACGATGTACATATATTGATGAACTCTCTTGTAATGGATAATGGTAAATGATGTATCTTGCATATGTTAGTTATTTAGAAAAGATCTTTAATGATGTTTGTCTAATGACATGTTATGGAAATATATAAAGTAGTATCATTTAATGTGGTGGTTTAAAATGTACTTTGCTTGTTAGATGAATCATGATATCTTTATAGTTAATGAAATGATGCTAGTTATTGATTAATAGATATGTTAGTAATGTAGTCATGAAACCTTAGAGGACCTAGGTTAGATTATATGTAAGTTATGATATACATTCCATTGTTATTTCTTATAAATAAAAAATAAAAAATTGTTATTAAGTCATGTTTAGTGTTGTCCTCTAGGGTTCCTCGATAGGGTGTTACACCTAATATCAGAGCTCAAGTTCTAACACTAGGTACTCTAGTTTCATATGAGCCCATTATGTTGTCCTAGTTTCTTAGACTCTTGAGCTTATGTTTTTCCCTTTTTTCATCCTCACCTAATAATCTGAGACTTTTCCTTTGGTGGTGTTGTGTAGGGAGATTCCTAGAGGTCAAAGTCGAGTTTGTGGTAGAGTTTGAGGTGGTGGCCATGGGGCTAACCGCCAAAATGCCCCTTCTCAGAGTTTCGACGAGAGTGACTGTGAGGAACAATAGGGCTCTTAGAATGATTAGGAAAGTGACGGTCAAAATTCAGGTCAGTTGGAGTTAGAGGGAGCTCAGTTGTGTCATTTGCTTGAGGAGGTCCTTGCTGGCCTAGGCCCTAGACAAGAGGGTAATTAGTAGGTAGTTAGGGAAAGAGAAAGGTATACTAGGAGGAGAGATGTTACAATAGGGTAGGAGACTATTTTAGTAGGTCATATAAGGGACCTATTGAGGGAACATCCTCCTACCTTCGATGGTTCTAGTGGTGGTTTGGAGGTAGAGACTTGGTTGATAGATTTGGATAGGTGTTTTTCCATTCACCCATATGGTACCAACACCAAGGCGAGATGTGCCATCATGCACCTTAGGGGTTTTTCTTCTACATGGTGGTGGTTGGAGGAAAAAAAATTGCATTTGGATATTGGTTTAGTTTCTTGGGAGATGTTTCTAGAGAGGTTTAGAGCTCTCTTTTTTTCAAACCACTAGAGGCAGCATCAAGCTGATGAGTTTCATGATTTGAGGCAGCTAGCTATGTCTGTCAGGCAATATGAGCGTAGGTTCTATGAGCTTAAGCAATATGTAGGTATTGGAAATGATGAGGCCATGTTGGTTCAAAATTTCATTAGGGGTTTGAATGCCCATATCAGTGGGGGAGGTGGTAGTAGAGAAGGCTCGATTGGTAGAGGAGAATCTGGCCATGGTGCTAGGAGGTTAGATAGGTGTGCAGATTGGTAGTGCACCTCTAGTAGGCTTTGGGTCTCAAGGTGGTCAGTCTCAACCAACGGGTTCCTCTAGGAGCCATCATGCACCCACTAAGGGTGGACAACAACAGTAGCAACAACATTGGAAGTCGAAACCTAAGAACTCTCAGTCTTAGCAAGGTGGTGGTTCTCGGTATGGGGAAAAATGGAATTGGTGGCAATCCAAGCGTAATCATTCTAACCAACTAGCTCAGAGCACACAGTTTGTAGCCAGTAGAGGTAGTTTCCAATAGTCAAGTATACCTTCAAGCAGTAGGGGATATGGCAGAAGTACAAGATGTTTTCCTTACGGCCAGCAGGGTCACATAGCCAGGTAGTGTCCTCAGAAGAGCACATCAGGATTCAATTAGAGGCCGACAACCTCAGAGTCGATAGTGGGTGATGCAGGTAGGTCTCACAGAGTCTTTGCAGTAGTTGATAACCACCAAGTAGAGCATCAAGACACAGTTGTGTAGGCTACAAGTGTGTTGCAAGGTATTGGTATTTCTATCCTCTTTAACTCTAGTGCTTCTGATTTGTTTATTTCCCCTTCTTTAGTGGAGTGATGTGGACTGGTGGAAGCAAATCAAGATATTAGGTGGTAGGTCGAATTGGCCTCTAGAGCTAGAGTAGTGGTAGAATCCCTTGTGTATGGTTGTGGATTAAGGATTGGTACTCTCTTTACCACGGTGGATCTTCGCATCATACCCCTAGGATCTTATGACATAGTGATGGGCATGGATTGGTTGGATGCTCATCAAGAATTGATAGATTTCCAACATAAGTTAGTGTGATTTTTGGATGATTTGAGTAGTGAGGTAGAGGTAGTTGACATTCAGAGACCCATCTCCTTGCATATGATTTATGCTATGTAGTTAAGGAGATGTATGCATCAGGATTGCCAGTTTTTTGTTGTGATGGTTAATGATTTAGAGTTAGGGTAGAGTCAAGAGGTGTCCCTTGATGATCATCCTATCCTTATGGAGTTTGTAGATGTCTTTCCCAATGAGATTTCGGGGATGCCACCTAAGCATGACATCAATTTCAGGATAGCTCTTATTCCCATAGCAGAACCTATTTCTTGAGCTACATATCGGATGAATACTCAAGAGCTTAAGGAGCTTCAATTGTAGCTAGATGAGTTGTTGGCCAAGGGGTTCATTCACCCTAGTGTCTCTCCTTGGGGAGCACCGATCATTTTTGTAACGAAAAAGGATGAATCTCTTCGGTTGTGTATCAATTATCAACAACTGAATAAGGTGACAGTGAAGAACAAATATCCCTTGTTGAGGATTGATGACCTCTTTGATCAGATTAAGGGTGCCAAGGTGTTTTGGAAGATTGACCTAAAGTCAGGGTATCATCAGTTGCATATATTTGAGGCAAACATTCACAAGACTGCATTTCACACTCACTATGAGCACTATGAGTTCACTGTTGTGCCATTCGAGTTGACGAATGTACCATCTATATTTATGAGCTTGATGAATGGAGTGTTTCACACCTATCTTGACATATTTTTCCTTGTGTTACTGGATGAAATTTTGATTTATTCTAGGACTATGGAGGAGCATGAGGAGAATTTGCAGCAGGTATTGTAGTGTCTGAGGGAGAATCAACTATATGCAAACTTGGAAAAGTGTGAATTCTTCCAGTCAGAGGTGAGATATTTGGGGTATGTCATTTCAAGAAAAAGGTATTGTCGTGGATCCTTCGAAGATCCAAGCCATCATAGATTGGCTCGAGCCCACTAATGTTTCAAAGGTTCGCAACTTTATGGGCTTAGCAGGTTATTATTGAGGGTTTGTGTAGGGTTTTTTGAGGATAGCTCACCCTATGACTTCCCTCCAGAGGAAAGGGAGGAAGTTCATCTGGTTGGAACAGTGTCAGTCAACCTTTCAAACTCTTAAGGAGAGGTTGATTAGTGCACCCATTTTGGCAGTTCTTGATCCTATCAGAGACTTTTTGGTGCGTACTGATGCATCTTTGGAGGGTCTAGGAGCAGTTTTGATGCAGAATGGTCGCGTGATAGCCTATGAGTCTCACAAACTCAAGGATCACAAGTTGAAATATCCTACACATGATTTGGAGCTAGCTACCATCATTCATGCCTTGGTGAGATGGAGACATTTCCTGTTGGGGCATCGATTTGAGTTGCATAGTGATCACCACAGCTTACAGTACATATTCACATAGCCAAACCTGAATGCTAGGAAGAGGCGGTGGATGGAGTTCTTGTGCAAGTATGAATTTGAGGTGAAGTGTATCTAGGGTAAGGAAATTTTTGTGGCGGATTCTCTTAGTTGGCAGAGGCATGAGCTTTCAACAATGACTCTTGGAGTAGATTTGAGTCAAATCCTTGCAGGACTTTTTGCAGACAATTGGTATCAAGAGGTAAAGTCAGAGGTTGAGTCAGACAAAGCCTTGGAGGGTATATTTGCAAGGTATTCCCTTGAGTCAGATGGTCTCTTGTGACATTTAGGTCGCATCTATGTTCCTCCTTCAGATGGTCTTCATACCCTAATTATGTCAGAGGCACATCAGGAACCTTACTCAACTCATCCGGGTGTCAAGAAGATGCACGTAGATCTTCGTCAGTTGTATTTTTGGTAAGGAATGAAGAGGGATATTGTAGATTTTGTATCAAGGTGTTTGGAGTGCCAGAGGGTTAAGGCAGAGCACCCACACCCCACAAGTCTTTTGCAGCCGCATCTTGTTCCAAAATGGAAATGGGACATCATTTCAGTGGATTTTAGAGTCGGCTATCCAGTATCCTCTCGTCATCATGACACCATCATGGTCATCATGGAAATGTTGACTAAGGTGGCACATTTCTCTCCTTTTGGTCTTCATATAATGCTTCTTCAGTGGCCAGGATTTTCATGGAGGATATAGTTAGATTGCATAGGATTCCTCGTAGGATTATCTCAGATAGGGATCCACTATTCACTTCAGCACTTTGGACGTCCTTACAACATGCATTGGGGACTCAGTCAAACTTTAGTTCTGCTTACCATCCAGAGACAAATGGGTAGACCAAGAGGGTTAATTAGGTTCTTGAGGAAGTTCTTAGGATGTATGTCATGGATCAACAGTCTCATTGGGAGGATTATTCATACTTAGTGGAGTTTGCATATAATAATGGGTACCATAGTTCTATTGGTATGCCCCCTTTTCAACCATTGTATGGTCATCCTTATCAGACCCCACTGAGTTGGGATCATCTTGAGAAAAAATTCCTTCAAGGACTAGAGATGCTTTAGGAGATGGAGCAACAAGTTGTTCAGATTAGAGAGCATTTGGCTGTAGTGTAGGACAAACAAAAGAAATATGTAGATGCTCATAGGGTTGATCGTCATTTTTTAATTGGAGACCGGGTGTTCTTGTGGGTGTGTTTGCGAAAGAGTCTGATCCGCTACAGAAATGGCTTTAAGCTCGTACCCCATTTTTTTGGACCATTCGAGGTTTTGGAGAGGATCGGTCTTGTTGTGTACCGTCTTGCTTTTCTGCCCAGTCTATCATGTATCCATGATGTATTTCATGTTTCTGTTCTCAGGCCATATTATCTAGATATTTCTCATGTTCTTGATTGGAATGCTTTATAGGTAGAGGATAGACAGCTGGCTCTAGAGCCGGTGGGAATTTTGCAGCATAGGAGACTCACCCCCAAGAGTTGATACATTGAGTAGTTGAGGGTCTAGTGGGATCCTAATGATGAGTCTTCAGCCACTTGGGAGGATGCATCTCGGATACGAGAGTTATACCCTTTCTTGTTTTCAGGCTTCTAGGAGTAAGCCTGATTCTAGGGGGGAGGATGTAGTGCCCCTCATATTATTCTCTGTTAAATCAATAGTGGATTTACTTTAGTATGAGGAATTATGATACCTTGTTTGATGTTGGACTTATTGCTACAATGATACTTCTATTACTGGAGTTTTATGCATCTGTTATGACTAGTATATGGATTTATTTGATTATGTGGATTAATTCTATCATGAGCACTATGTGGTTATTTGATCATGATATTTATGCGATTATCTTGTGATTGTTCTTATATTGTTTGTTATGTAACTGTTTGTATGAGTTGATGTGGTTACTTGATTGATGTGTTTGGGTGAAAGGGATAGTGTCACATTACTCACTTGTGAGTACCCTGCTACGTTGCGATTCTCTTTCACGGTGTACCTAATTATATGTATATGTTTATGCACAACCGTTTTGTGTGCTACAGGTTGTAGTTACTAGGCATCGACTCCACTTGAATTGGTAGGTCTGAGTGTGCTTTAAACCTAATGGAATAGTTGATCGGAGATAGCATTTGGTCCCCTACCCTAGCCATCATCCTTGAAGAGGATGAGTATCTAGTTCGTTACCTTGTCAGTGTTGTCAGATGTTTGTGGTCAGTTGGGCTTGCTTTTTGACCCTGGTTATGGTTTAGGTAATTGTTGTTGACATTTGGATTGTTTAATTTAAAATTTGATTGATAAATATTGTTTTTGTTAATTGATGCATTAAAATAAATTATTAAGTAATAAAGGGCACTTGATAAATAAATTGAAGTAAATTCATTAATAATCATGGTTTTTAATAAATTCAATGTGTAATGAAATATTAAAATAAAATAAAAGTTATAATGGAATGTTGTAATTAATAAATAGTAAAAATAATAAAAAAGGATAGAAAGGATTTCATGCAGCACATGCACAACTTCAAACAGATTGTCAAAAAGGAAACTTGATGTTTTTTGGGGGGATTTTAGAGATTTTATTAGATTTTTGTTTTTGAAAAAAGATTAGCTTCCTTCTTGTAAATATTTTTTCCTTTTGAGAGATTTATTATGATTATTCATTCTGTTTTCCAGGGAGGAAAGTAGTTTGTCTGCAAGAAAACTTCTTATGCTATGGATTTTATGGGAATTGGGGATTCTAGAAAATTTGATTGGGAATTGGAGAGATTGGATTTTCAAGTGGAAATTCAGAGCTCGACATGGAATCTCCAGTGCTGCCAAGCAATTGGATCCACATTGGAACTATTGTCTTTCTGAATTTTATCTCTGTTTAGGAAACTGAGTGCTTGAATGTCTATGTCATTTGGAAATGAAACATTTCTCTGTTTATTTATTTTCGAATTGAAGCAATTAATAAATGCATTTTTTTGAAGATTTCCAAGGGCCTTTTCTGTAAATCATTTGTGCATATTCTGCAACCATTGCATTCCTTGAGATGTTGCTTTCTTCCCTTTCCATTTACATTTCTTGTTATTCCTTAATTTTTTATTAGCATATCCATTTTGTGCATATTTTACATCCATTGCATACATGCCCACCAAGGAAATTATTATAATAAAAAAATCTGATTTATTCACCACATGCATCTATACAGAGGAGTATGGCGTTACTCCTACCCGTTGCATTTTCTTGAAATTTTATTAGCCTTCTTAATAAATTCATTCTATGCATGATTGGAAGACTTGCGTCCCCCACAGTCGAATACATTTTCTGAAAGGTTTCTTAAGCCTCTGCATTATTTGTTTGATCGCATTGTATATCTCTCCTTTTGGGAAAAATTTATGAGGTCGTTGCTTGCACCTCGTCTTCTTGATGTTTGGTGTCGAGTGTATGCTAGGCATGGCGCCAACCAGCCAAGGCCAGCAAGCCGAATCCTATCCCTTCCTCCCTGCGATTTAGCTTCCTTAACGACACCTAGGGTTGTCTTGCATTGTTGATAAATACCGAATTATTTCCTACATTTCCCTTGATACTAATGTTGCATTTTATTGCAATTCTTTTATCTTATGTTTTGTATTCAATGAATATCTTTATGGAGTTCAATGTGTTTACCATATATTTGGAATTTGATGGATATTTATAATGTGTTGGGAATTCGATTAATATGAATTCTATTTGGTAATTCAAATATATAAAATTTGATGAAATTGTATTATGATGAACATTCGATATTTACATTGTGTCTTTATTTCAATGGAAATATTATATGATTGGTATTTGATATATATATATATATATATATATGTATATGTATACATATATATATGTGTGTGTGTGTATGTATATGTATACATGTATATATATTATGGTGTTAGAAAAAGAATATTTTTTCCTTGTGATTAATTGATTATGTAGATAAGTGAATTGGAAAACTAAATAGGGAAATTGAGTAACTTATATTTAGATAATTGAAGGAATTTTTTGAATAATGAATTAGATTATCCTTTTGGTTAGTTAAAACATGTTGATTTCATTCATAATCATTTAATAATTGATTTGTTAATACATGGTGAATTCATGGTTGCATTGTTTATTTGTGTGCTTGTTTTGAATAACGTCTTTGATTAGTGGAATTGGGGTGAATTTTGGTTATTGTTCAAAAGTGGGAGTCTTTTGTGCAAAGTGGTTAAAGTTGGCTTCCAGAGGCTTAGGAGGGAGTATTTTGTATGTATGGTTTTTATGATTGTTTCATTTTGGAAGTAGCCTGGTAATGTTGAGTAGTGTGCAAGAGGGTCAATTCCTTGCAGTACATATGGATTCATGTGATTAGGTTAAGTGTGCAAGATGGTCAATACCTTGCTTGATGTGTAGGGTTTACTAGTTGCAAGTAGGGGGAGTGGCTCTCAATGGGGGCTGAAACCCAAAGTGGTGCCCAGGATAACCCATTTGAGAGTTTCTTAATCTAGTGATAACCTAAATAATGAATTAGGGGGATGGGTAGATTTCACATTAATCAAGATAATGATATGCCTCACTCATGGCTCAAGTGCTCTTTTAGGATTGAGATGAGATGGGAAGGCCTAGAATGGCAAGATCAACTACCTTGTCCTCGTGAAAGGTATGTTGATTTTGCATGAGTTTGTATTTGGGTCGAGGTTTAATAGAGGCTGCCAAGATAATCCAGGATGGGGGCCGAGGCCTAGGAAGATCTGCCAGGATAACCCATATCAATATATGTGATGACACTCCTCCCTATTGCAGTCTAGCATTCCCTAATTATGTTTTCTCCTTGTGTTGTGTGTGTGCTCTAGAAGTGAAGTCAGTGTTGTATGTGATTTGGTATTGTTAGCAGTGTTGTGTTGGAGTCATGTATAGCCCTTGTTTATGCTAGCTCATTGTCTTCTTGATTGACTGTTTGTAGTGGGACCTTGTGTTATCTCCTAGCACAAGGAGTGGGCCTTAGGGTTCCACATGGTCAGGAGGTTGGTGTTTTTTCCTCCATTGGGTATCCTTGTTGCATGTTCATGTGCGTGGAGGTTGTACCTTGTGTAGCAGATTCTTGTTCTTGTTCCAGTTTGAGAGGACTATCATTTATGTATATGTATTGGGTTGTATATCAGTGTATCTCTTATTATAATCAGATGTATTCTTCCCAATTGTACTGAGGGAAGCATTGTTGTAAACTTTGTAACGATGTATAAATATTGATGAACTCTCTTGTAATGGATAATGTTAAATGGTGTATCTTGCATATGTTAGTTATTTAGAAAAGATCTTTAATGATGGTTATCTGATGACATGTTATGGAAATGTATAAAGTAGTATCTTTTAATGTGGTGGTTTAAAATGTACTTTGCTTGTTAGATGAATCATGATATCTTTATAGTTTTAATGAAATGATGCTAGTTCTTGATTAATAGATATGTTAGTAATGTAGTCATGGAACCTTAGAGGACTTAGGTTAGATTATATGTAAGTTATGATATGCATTCCATTGTTATTTAAAAATAAATAAAAATTGTTATTAAGTCATGTTTAGTGCTGTCCTTTGGGGTTCCTTGGTGGGGCATTACATAGTTAGGGGGTAATACATGAGGGTAGAATATGGTATGAAAGGGGGAAAATATAGGCATGATTTCATGAAACCGCACATAAGTGCATGATTTTGGAAATTGCATTTCATGAAATGATGCTTTTGCAATAAAAAATACAGTTGTGTGTCACCAAACGATGCTTTCAAGGGGGAGAGGAATGTGCTTGCACAAAAAATTGTGCTTGTGTGTTGGGTTTCAACACTTGCATTGGCTAACACTGTGCTTGCACCTAGATTGGTGCTTGCACCATGTGAGTATGCATATGGATTTAAGCTAAGAATGTGCTTGCATCTAAAAAGGTTCTTGTGCAAGGTAAGTATGCTCTAGCACATACAGATGCACTTACACTGGAAAAGACATGCTTACACCTGAAAATGTGCTTACACATGGTAAGGATGTACTTGTTCCTAGAAAGGCTACTTCTTGGGATAAAATCATGCTTTTACTGCAAATAAATCCTATGTTTTTGGGTTTTAGGGATGAAGTGATTAGGGGAAAGACCGATACTATTTATTGGATTGATGTAGTAGACCTTCTTGACATTGTAGTCACGTGAGCGATGTTTGAGAGTGATGATGCAACTGGGGTATCGAATAGAAGAGATTGATGAGGAGTGGTTGGATATGATGGACCTGAGGTACGTCTTGAGGATGCCTCAATTAAGAGCACATTGGGTGATGATAACATTGGTGGAGCAATGGCACAATAACACTAACAACTTCAATTTTTCAACTGGTGGGGCGATAGTGACTCTGGAGGATGTATGGAAGATTCAACATCTCCCCATATGAGGTGAGATAATATAGTATAAACTAATGCATGGGGACACATCCCTATAGTGGGTGTTCATGATTGATGATATACCAATGAAGGGCATCAAGCTAGACTTGGAGGTTGGGATGGGTGTGTTATTGTAACTATCCCTATTTACAATAAAATTGATGTTAGGAATCTTGGTACTAGACTGATGATCCCAAGGATTTACGATGGGTTGGGCAGGGGTTCTTGATAGGATGTAGTTGGAATGGCACAATTTTTGCATGGGACTCCTGTGTGTTGGTAGAGCTATACAAAGAGATGCACTTGGATTTATACAAAGATGGGTAGAGCTTGGGGCATGGTGTGACATTGGTGCACATTTGGACTTATTAGCACATTATAGTTTTGTGACCAATAGTAGATAGAGGTTGAGTATAGGGGATTCCCTATGTATTTGTATATGCTTCATTTTTGCATCACCATCGGCTAGGGGATTTTCCTTAATGGTGACAAATGATTGATGAGATGGACACTTTTATTTGGTAGCAATATTGGGAATGTGAGGTTTGGGATGATGATGCACAACATTTACCCTATGTGTAGTAGACACATTAATTGGTAGGTTGAATATCAATGACCATTGAGCAATACTTGTTGGTCAAGGTTATGTGCTAGTTTGGTTTACAATAGACGGTACTGATGTGGGTGTCGTCACAATAATGGGTTACACATTTAGGGACATCCTAATTTTTGCTTGAAATCACATAATTTTAGAAAATATAATGATTTAAGCCTAGAAAGGTTCCATTTAAAGGATTTTAATTAAAGAGGGTTTGATCAAACCCCCTTGGATAGTCGAACCTCGCTAGTTTTAAACCATACCTATAATGGAGTCTCCTCTACACCTATTAAAATGCTAATAAAAAATCACTTTTGATTTACCTTTTGGGGGATCAAATGAATTCATTTAAAATTTATGTTTTGTAATTATGTAGTCATTATTATAAGCTTCCCAAAAAGAATAATTTTAAGTATATTTAATTTGATTATTATATTTATTTTTTATTTCTTCTGAATGTAGGTTTTTCAATGAACATCAAGGTCTTTGTTTCACACATTAGAAAAAATAGGAAAATAGAGAAAAAATTTTCTAAAAAATACATGTCCCCTACGTATTGATGTCCTTATTCCAACAAAAGAAAAGAATAAGTTAATTCAAATGCGTACAAAATAAGTTATGACATACATAGTACAACTCTGTCCAAATTATAATTACTCTGACTTAGAGAATTAATTAAAAAATATATGCAACAAAATATTATGAAAAATTATCCATTCCCTAGATATTGTTGTGCAAATTCTATATTTTAAAAATTAGAATTGTATCCTTTCTATAAAAAAAAGTTATGCGTTACACAATAAACATCACTTTTTAAAAATGTTGTTTAGTAGAAAAATAAGTTATTAAAAATTACATAAAAGGATTCACAATTTATTTTTTAATTTTTTAAAAATATAATTAGAATCTACACACAAAATCTCACAAATCACTAGTTTTCTCCATCTTCAAATTCTTAATGGTTTAGCTACTATAGGTGAGAGAAAATGAAGATCTAGTGAAAAATGTTGATTTCAATGTCAAGTTTGGCCAAAAAGTGTAACCCAGTATTGTGGGATCACCCATGCAGGAGGTAGTGTTTTCTTAGCTGGTGCAAGAGAGGGAGATTTGGGGAGGCTATATAGATCCATATATCCAGGAAAGATAGGTAGGATACTCCAACAATGCCATGGGATCCTCAGCATGTAATCATAGATGTAGGGTCTACCATAGAATATGATGCATGGTAGGAAGAATGTAGGCTAGTACGATTTACCATACTAAAGGATCAGATGGTAGTAGGAGGAAATAATGAGGATAGTAGCAATGGAGAGGATGGAGGTGGTCAACATGTATGACAAAGAGCGAACCCTTGGGAGGGAGGAAAAGGAGAGGAGATTTCTACTAAGGAGAAGGATGTTGATATTGGAGGAGAGGACCCATTAGATGATGAGGGGGATATTCAGGTATGAATTAGTTTGGTCATGTCAAAGCACTTGATTAGTCAAGGATTGAGCAGGACCAACTGCAGGTTGAGCAAGATGCAACACAAGAAAAGGTTAAGATGTTATAAGATTTTTTGGATGGGGCCTAGGAAAGGGATGGAGTTCAGGGGATGATGGAGAATATTTGGTAGTAGTGACGACTAAGAGGGATGCAACTTGAGCCATAGTAGCTAGGGCATAATGAGATGTGGCACGATTGATACAAGAGCAAGATATATTTAGATAGGTTGTTGAATGACAAGGTATGTAAGATATTCTATCATGTATGTGGGTGACATAGGAGATGCAACATTACTATACTTTGCATGAGTAGACACTAATAGCCAAGTATAGAGAACCAAGATTTATAGTGAGTAGCAGGTCATAAAAATTGAGGTCAGGGAGATTAGGGTCATCAATTAGTATGAGGCCACCTCCTCCTCAAGGTCCACCACAACCACCACTAAACAAGGGGACTGGCCTAGTTAGATGGGGTGAGACAAGGTAGGATGAGCAAGATATGCATCATACCTATGAGGTATCAACTTTTTGATGTAAATTGTAGAGGCCTTTATACATTTGTATCATGAAATTTATTAATTATGATGATATATGAGATCAATATTTTATGGTGATGATGATTTGTGTATGATTTATGGTTTTATTATGTTATGCATTTTTGATGGATAAATTGAAACATGCAACACAAGCAAGGTGTATTTCACCTTACCTCTCATGAAAAAGGGAACTAATCGTAAGATCAACAACCTTCCAAGGTATCAAGAGTTGGGTCACAACTATGCTTTTCTGCAAAGCAGTCAATTTGGTTGTAATATTCAAGGAACCTTTTGGTGTTTGTTTCTTGATCAAATGCCAAGTCAACTCTAATCTAAACCCTAATCTAACCAAAGGATAAAGAAAGGTCAAAAGATTAAAGGGAAATGCAAGAGAATGGTGTGAAAACCTAACCCAAATGTTCATTCAATTGAAAGCATAACAAATTCATTAATTGTAGCATTAAGATTAGATTAAACACAATCCTTTATGCTAATAATGCAAGATCCAATGAAATTTGATAATATTAAGATGCAATTCATTTCTAACAAGCATATTTTATGTGCAAATAAGAAGTAAATTGACTAGTTTCATAAAACACATCCATCAATGGACAAAGGTTCAAGATTCAAATAACACACCATATGCGAAGACAAATTTTGAAGCAACGAAATTCACATTTACATTTAACATTGTTTTTCTTCAATTCAACTACAATCAAGAAAATACATACGCTGGAATTTTTGGTTTTATCCATCCTAATTATCTCCAACTACACTAAAAAATGACCTAAAACTAAATTCAAAACTATATAAAAACTAAGAATGGCCAATGGAAAAATTCTCTAATATGTTCCTCCTCTAACTTTCCAACCTTCTAACCCCCTCAAATGAGCAAGATTTTACATTTTATAGACCAAGAAACAAATATTTCCTGCCAAACAATACATGCAAAACTAAAGCTTTTGTGTAGGAAATTACTCCATAAAGAAAATATTCTATTTTCATCTCCAACTTGACTCCATTTAACTAACTATTTAAAACTTCAGTCAAAAGACTTTAGTTTTTATTTAAGTCCTAGTTTGTCCTTTTGCATGACATAAAGTAGTATCTTTTTCCAAAAATCTTGCAAAGTCACATCATTGTGTCTTCACATTACTCCAAATTTGATAGTATTCTTATGAAATCTCCCTCTTGGTTTTTAGAAGAATTCCACATTTAATTATTTTATCCCTTTTTGTATGATACCTTTGCATATTTTAAACACCGCGACCATATAGCCTTTGCAATCCATTGTTACTCCAAGTCCATGAAAATTAGCCACTTCGACCCATCGTCTTTCTAATTTTTGAAAGTACTTGTAAATAATCAAAATACATAATGAATTATTAATTCACAAAATAAATTTCATTAAAATTCATGAAATTAAAAATATTCCCAAATTATTTCAAGTGAATATATGATCAAATTTAAGAGATTGCAAACTTAAACATAATAAAGAGCTTATTTTACTGTACCTCTTAAATTAGACATTAAAAACAAATCACTTAAAATTTGAAACATCATGATATAACTTACTTTGAATAAAATTCAAACTGTAAAATTATCGACCCATAAAATGAGCCACTTAAACAAGTTCACTTGTACGTTTCATGAAGCAGGAGTAAGAGGAGGAATAGAAATTTTAAGAAATGGTCCCAATTTTCTTTTGAGTCCCATGTTGAAATTAAGTCTTGATTCATACCTACTTCACCATGTGCAGGTTTCAAAGAGGAAGAAGGATGAGGGACCTTTTAACAAGGTCCCAAAGCTCTTTTTGGACTCGACATCCTGCGCGATCTTCCTTTCGAATGTATCTTTTGGAGACCTGTGCTCATAATTTCAAAGAGAATGAAATTTCATCGCTTATTTCCCCTATCCCCACATTTGGAATAAAGGAAAAATGGAAATGGTCTTTTTTTTATACATTCTTTTAAGGGCTCACTTTAGCTGTGAAAGTGCCTTTTAAGCCATCTTTGCCTCTACCTATCGCATCACTTGCATGGGACTATCCTTTTATCAATCACTAGTAGGTTTTGTATCGAACTCCATAATAGATTCATATGTTGAGCTTGCAACGACCCTAAATCGCCTGTAATATTAATACTCGATCATGTAAATCAAGCATTCTTGCTATTTCCAGATCTAATAATTTTATTTCTCTCCTTCTCCATGCATCATTTATGACTGTGCAGAACCACATCGCTTAGAATAAAAATAGAATTACAAGTCATATGGGGTGAATCTGGTATTTAACGTCTTGGTTATGAAAATATTCAACAAGATTATAGGCCCCTCAATTTCAAATCACTCCCAATTTTGTACAACAGTTTATTTGGCAACTCACTATCAATTTTTTACTCTGTCAAACTTCCAACATAATACCTTGTAGTCACTGTCAAATTTTTTGACAGTTTGCCGAAGGAGTCGATAAATGCATGGACTCTCCTATTTTAATTTTGGAGTACAGAGATTTGAGAAATATTACAGCACTCGAAGTGGGGAAAACTTGAATTTTTATGTTGCGTCCTGGGTTTATTAAAAATCTTGACATTTGTTTATGAAGCAAAATTTTTTATTTTCTCTAACCCTTGTTTATGGGTCCCGATCCTTTTAGAAACCTTGGGACCATTCTTTTTCAAAGTGGCAGGAGTTCTTTTATCTTAGGGAAACAAGGCATGGTAGAGATTTTAAATTGATGGGGACCTTTGTATTTTGGGGTTTTAGAATGGTAGAGGACCATTTGGACTTCATCCCAAAGTATTTTATTTCCTTTTCAAAATTTCAGGGTTTTTTATTATTATTATTTTTTTTTGTATTTTTGAATCTTTCTTATTTTTTGTATTTTTTCATTTTTTCATTTTTAGAATCCTAAAATCTAAAAAAAGAACATTAAAATACAAAGAAAACAACAAATAGAGAGTCAGGATCGGGGATTTGGGAGAAATTCAGACTTTTGGACAAAAGTCTAAAATCCTTCCAGAGTTCTGAAACTCAACAAAGAAGAGACAAGTCAAGATGAGGGATCATGGAGTGTTGGTTGACAGATTTGTCTTGTAAAAACTAATACAAATTGATTCCATTTTTCCCAAAAAGAGGACTAATCTATCAACAACAGTTGGAGAGATCAACATTGCATTGGTGATCTTCCTCTAAATTTTAGTTGAGGTACAATTCCCTCTTCTGATATAATTTTTATTTTTGAGATAAAATAAAATGGGGGTATGCTTTTAACTAGAAAGCAAGAAAGGAAAAAATAACATCTATCCATAGCCATGAAAATAGATGCGATTTAAAGTGATTTGAAACTACTAACTAATGTTGGAAATTAAACTAACAAACATTCAATATCATAGCTCACAAACTAGATTATCAAAGCTTGCTCACACAACTCAATGCAATCTCAACATTTGCTACAAATAAATGAACAAGACACCAAAGAACGACACATCCTCATAGGGAAGGAGCGTAAGTGCAAAAAGATGGGGGGCCAAAAACGGGGCTTAAGTGGCCATTTTTTTTCTTCTGAAATCAGGAAATAGTGACATTGGGCATGAAATAGAGGATAGTTACACTCAAAATTTTGAGATGCAATAAAAACAAGGATTG
The DNA here is from genome assembly GCA_007258455.2 of Sequoia sempervirens. NCBI lineage: Eukaryota > Viridiplantae > Streptophyta > Pinopsida > Cupressales > Cupressaceae > Sequoia > Sequoia sempervirens. The sequence goes on from VDFB02109042.1 coordinate 45,500,647, forward strand.
AAGTGCTCCGAGTCTACTTTCTAAACTACTAATTTATTTTGAAAATGGTTGAGATTAAGGGGTTCAAAAGAGGGATGTACAAAAATTGGTGTTGTTTTTTTCAGAAAAAACATAACATAGCAACTTTTGTACATCCCTAGCATGGTGAACTTTTTTTTAGTATTTTTAAAATCGCCTCGGTGAGAAATTAGCTAATAGTATATACTTGATGCATGATTTTTCTGATAATTTTTTAATGAATATTTGATTTTTACTAATTTTCTAAGTGGACACTTCCTGAGAAACAAAATTTTGGCCGTGCTACCCCTACAAATTTTGGAAACTAATTGAACTTTTTTTAAAAAAAAATTTGTAGAATGTGTTGGTGTAATTAATTAATTAATTATTACACTAGAATAAGTTAACTTAGGTCTTGCATTTAATTAATTTAGTCCTAGGTTGCAATCATTTAATAAATGGGATAATATTCCCTTCCATGTTTGTAGGGATAAGATTCCTTCTAGAAGATGAGTTGTCCTTCTAGAACTTATCTCAACATTTAATGATCATCTAGATAGGGTTCACATGTTGTCACATGTTGTTAGATCAAGACACATGGAAACATCTCATGCATATTAGGGTTTACCTCTTGCCTAGATAATCAGGCATCTTGTTCATTTGTAATATATCCAATATCTTTTCATCATATCAATAGAATCTTTAATCAGCATTTCATTGTTGCAACACTTTCTTTGTGGTTGATCATCTTTCCTGGCTCAAAGGTCCTCCATTGAAGACTATAGCTTTAGGGACTGTACATCCATAATCTCAACATGGTATCAGAGCTTATCTAGTGAAACTTCAACCCTCGATCAAGAAAGTTGGTGTGCGAGATTCTTGCAGGCTGAAGGTTTCCATTGCAGGCTACTTGTTTCCACCCGAGGACCAAGCTGATTTCTGAAGCAGATGGAGTCAGATCTAAGCTCGCCATTGTCTTCAGAAGGCCTCAAAACCCTAGGATCGCCTGCCCATTCATCAAAACAGATACATCAATCTGGGAGCCATCAGAGGTATTTTTAGGGTTTGCAGAAAAAAATCATCCCAGTCAGTTGTCCTCTAAGGCAATTTTTTTTTATACGCAGGCCATTTTCTATTTTTAGAAAAAAATTCAGGGCTTCTATATGTTTTGGAAAAAAAAATATATTGTATTTTTCTATAATTTCAGAAAAAATACATTGGGCGACCTGGTATTATATTCGCCGTCGGTATTTGGTATTTTTTATTTCTGCATACATATCACTCGGCATCTTATGGGTTTATCCACCCCATTCGGCATTTATATTAAAGTTTGTATTTGATTTTTTAATTACAATTTGCAATATTAAAAAATCAAAGTTTTTTGTCAGCTCCACCATACTTTGCATCAGCCGCATTTATTTGTTTGCAGGGGACGTAGTACTATCGGCCGCATTCATCACCTGACATAGGGAGGTACAATCCTTGTTGGCCCTCCATCCATTGGCTTCCTAATCGACCATCGGCTATTGTTTTTCCACCGGTTACACCCCCACTAACTGGAGTATTTACTTGGCCCCCACCGACGACCGCAGCCACCGACTGGAGCTTCCTCGCATTCGCTAGAGTTCTTCCTGCCCGTGACCATAGCTCTCCCCTCTGGTGACCGTGGGCTCCGCTTCATCTAGAGGCGCTGCCCCAGCACCACCCAGCTCTGCCCGGCCACCCCTCTCTTTTTTGCCTCAGCCCGCGTTATGGTCACATCAGCGACCAGGATTTTGTGCCCGGGGGCTTAAATTTTGCGCTTGTTTAGCTTGCAGGTGCCTAATCAGGGCATTTTTTTCATTTTATCACAACTTTCACCCAAGATATCAAAATTTGGCAAACGATATACCATCGGAAAGGTATTTCCGTCTACTTTCTAGTGGTGACATCTGTTTTGTGAAAATTTTCTTGCAAAAATTTCTACATTCAACTGAAGTCCAAACCCTAATCTGGACTTAGAGTTGCATATCTTCTCAACCGTTTATCATATTTCGGTGATTCTAGCAGAATTAGGAAGGTGATTCAGAGCTTTTTTTCATCAGTCTAGATCCCTTGATCAGTTTCAGCTCCAGGTACTCTTGCATGTGATTTTTTTCAGTTTTGTGCATTTGCTCAATAACCTAGTTATTCTGAAGCTTGGGACAAGTTTGTTTTGATTCGGGTTGCATCGCTTCAGTTGTACATCATATTTGGAAGTCTTTATTTGCTATTGAAGGTCATTTGTCTTTGTGTTTGTGGAGAAATTTCATTATGGGGCTTGCATATTTCTCTCCTTCTTTGGTTATGTTGCACAAGGGTAACTATCTGCAATGGCGAGATGGGATCTGCCACCATCTTCATTCACTTGATTTGTTTCCACATCTATTTGGTATAGTTCCTCATCCAAGTGAAGGTGTTCAGAAATTTGCTTGGAGTTGTAGCAAGTACACTATCTTGGAGATCATTATTATGCAAGTTGATTGCGATGTTTTGAGATCTATTGATCATTGTGATTGTCCTCATATTATTTGGACTAAGCTTTGGGAGATCTATGGAGATTTAGATACTCCACCATTTCCTGATGGTCATGATTCAGAATGTCATTCTTCTTATCGAGTCCCCTATGATGATATTGTTGTACAGGAGGTTGATTGCCTTGATCTTTCCGAAGATGTTGACAAGGTTGCTTCAGGTGCTTCTTCTCCATCAGAGACTATTGGTATCCCTTCACATTCAGTGATTCCTTGTCCAAAGTATTGATTGAGGCTTCCACCATCATCATCCATCAGGCCACATTCAGTTTTTCAGACTTTGCATCACAGGATGGCTTTGTTTCAGGTATCATTGACTTGGCTACTTCTACAGGTTTGGAGAACATTCTTGAGGGGGTATCATTCCTCTATTCAGAGATTTCATATCTGAGACTTCTTCCTTGTCATTCCATTCAGGATTTGAGGTTTCTTCAGCATCCACCATTGGATTTTCTTCATACTTCTTTCAGTGGTTTTGAGGACACTTCATTTAGGGGGGGCTGTCAAGTCTCCATCATATTAATTCCATCTCCATTTTTGGATATTTTTCAGCATCAGTTTATGCATCATCCTGGTTTGTCACCCTCTTCATTGATTGTGGCATCATCATCAAGCAAGGAGACGTTTGAGCAGAGTTTAGAGACATCATCGACATTCACCTTCATCCTTCCTTCCTTCAATTCCTATCTGGAATGGGAAGCATCTCTCCACTTGCAGTTGGTTTTGTTTCTTCTGAAAGGGAGACAAGTTGTTTGTCTACATTGGATCTTGTTCTGTCTTCAAACACTTCCCTTCTTTGCAGGTGATCACATCTTTTGGGGGGGCTATCTAGTCTCTCTCTATTGTATCCATGTGATGGATGGTGTACTTGGGGGGTATTTGGGAGTCGTCCATCCTTCCCATCCTATCTCACATTTCTGCATTTTCATCTCCTTTTTGGGGAGGGGTTTTGTTCCTACTGGGTTTTCCCCTTTTCTCCTGGGTTGTAGGGAGATTTTTGCATCTTCATGTACATGGCCTCGTGAGGCCAAGACCATCATCATCTTGCATAATCATTGCATTTTCCTCCCTAAGTTACACTTATGGGGGGGTGTTGGTGTAATTAATTAATTATTACACTAGCATAAGTTAACTTAGGTCTTGCATTTAATTAATTTAGTCCTAGGTTGCAATCATTTAATAAATGGGATAATATTCCCTTCCATGTTTGTAGGATAAGATTCCTTCTAGAAGATGAGTTGTCCTTCTAGAACTTATCTCAACATTTAATGATCATCTAGATAGGGTTCACATGTTGTCACATGTTGTTAGATCAAGACACATGGCAACATCTCATGCATATTAGGGTTTACCTCTTGCCTATATAATCAAGCATCTTGTTCATTTGTAATATATCCAATATCTTTTCATCATATCAATAGAATCTTTTAATCAACATTCCATTGTTGCAACACTTTGTGGTTGATCATCTTTCCGGCTCAAAGGTCCTCCATTGAAGACTCAGTACTGTGGACGTACATCCATAATCTCAAATAATGTAGTCTAGTTTTTAAAATGTAATTTAATTCGAAATTTCATGAACGCATTAATTTATAAATGAAAAAATACCAAAACATTGATTTTTTCCAAAAAAGAGATACAAACAAAAGAAATTATGGATGAAAGGCTTAGCATTGTCAAAGAGTGAAAAAAATTACATCGTTGGATAGCTAAGAGAGAACCTAACATTACTCAGGTGTTCAATTTTTTTGACATTGAAACACGCGGCAATCTTGATGGTGTGAGCACTTAACCCGATTATGTGAAATATTGTAGAATTTGTAAAACATCGCCTCCGTCATTGGAAGACCTCCAAGACTTCTTGCTGGTATTCCAGGAAAATACCAGTTTGGCGTTTGGGATTCCCAAAG